>JBCEWB010170517.1:0-10224 GCA_039654565.1 Peronia peronii | reverse complement strand
AGTAGAAGGCAGGTGCCCGTTTGTCTCACTCTCGGTCTTATTCACGGTTGGTTGGCGCACATTGGGCGTGGCTGAGTGACCTTCGTGAGGCGCGACGGGGTAGCAGCGGACTGAGCAGGCGGCACTGATGAGTATCGTTGGTGCTTAGCATAGGGCTGCAAACAATGCAAAAATTGGCTAGCAGTGAAGTGGTTAATCAAATCCCAGCAAATTCGAAATTAAGCAGACTTGACTAATGTATCTTAACATTTTGTAATCTGGATAAGTTCAAAATGGGGACGAAAATACTGATGGATTTCATCTCAATGACACAATTTTCAAAAACCGCTATCATTTCCTTGTTACCATTTCCTCACCTTTCTCTCCTCTTCAAACTCCTGCATATTCTCTGGTGAGGCGTAGACAGCAAGGCCTGCTGGGAACAGCTCGGAGTGAAACATGCCCCGATCCACTGTGACCAGGTCACCCCTGATTCCAACACCTGTTGTAGAATAGTCAAGACATCTTCAACTGAAAACTTCAGAACACAATGTGCTCAAGTCCATATTGAGAAGACCCTCACTCACAACACAACAACAATAACAGCCAAAAAAAAAAAAGAGAATATCTACTTGTACCTAAAATCACAGTGTTTTTAATATATCTCACAGAAAAAAGAAAGTGTACATGGCTTTCAGTAAATATATTTCCAATGCAAGGTAGCTAAAAGAAAACCAACGAACTGTTCCTAACGCTTTATTGTTGCACACAATTCACCGAGCATGTGAACTGTACTGTAACACATTACCACAATCGTTCAAGCGAAAAAGAAGTTGTGCCATCTTGAAGCACGCACACACTTTCTTTTTTCTATATGTATATGTGACTCATCACGACAGTTCGGTCCACACCAGGCGGTTTCGAGCAAATGGGGCAGAAAGGTCGGGGGGGGGGGTCAAATGGTTGAATTTTTGATTTTTGATCTTTAAGTATCACTGCATCATGTAAACATATCAAAACATGGAATTAAACTTGAAAAATAGGTAAAAATCACTTTTAAAAATGTAGAGTCTCTTGCCAAGGAGATATAAGGCAAAACTTTGAAAGCGAAATTCTCAGAATTTTTATTTCTTTCGACAACCGCGTGCAATAGCTTTATATGCTCATAACTCTGTCAAATAGCATCATTGAGCAATGAAACTGGTGTCAAAGGATAGCTAGATCACTCTTTCACACTGTATCAATAACTCAATTTGCCCAGAATGTACCTTGTGGACCGAACCCTCATGATGCATCACATTTGTGTTTATGTCTGTTTCTTACCTGCATGATAGACTTTAAATTTAAATCTCTTGTTGATTTCCAGCACTTGGCCCTCCTGAGTCTTGTTTAAAAAAATGTGTAAATTTGACTGGAGTACTTTTTATTTCAAGGTTTTCAGTTTCACTTATCTGTTCATTAGCTATGTAAACAATTTTTTTTTTCTCAATAATTCAAAAATACTGTGAAAATGATTTATGCCATTATCGTAGTGCAGTGACATGTTTTTGCTAAAAATTGACCACTTTTTGTTACCTTTGATGTTACATGAAAATAACATGCCTGAATGAACAACAAAGTTTGATCAGATTTTGTCTTATCTTATGCTCACCTTCCACAAAGTCTGTGAGAATACATTCAATCTCTCTCGGATACTGCTGAATTTCAACATGTCGTAAAATCTTGTAGACCTCATTCATTTGGCTCTGTTCTGGCAGGCCACCATCTTTGCCAGGCGGCAGCGGAAAGACTCGCTCCATGATGATGGTGCGGTTCTGAGAGAAAAGCAAGATCAGGCAATTCCGACTTAACAGATCAGACATCCAACAATATTAGAATGACCAAATCCTTCATTCATAGTTATACTACAATGAAAAATTCAAGGCTGTACTGACTTTTCATTCTCGGACCAATATTACTGTTTCTCTTCAGACTGACATACCAAATCATAGCAATTTATTGTCAAACTGTATTCACAAAAAAGTTTGCCCCCTCCCCCCCTCCGATATTTTATCATAGTGGACTGGCACTGTCCTGTTCTAAAAAATCTAGGCTTTTCATGCTAGGAGAAGTTTGCATTATTTTGAGAGAAGTTTTGCAAGTTTTCACAAGATCACGGGATGGGACGATAAAATTATATATGTAGTAGAAATTCCAAGAGCTAAAAAGATCCCACAGGCAGTGCCATCATAATAATTTCTGAGCGTAACTAGACTAGATCTATTTTCAAGATCTAGATCTAGATCACTAACAGCTGCCCTCCTACATTAGTCTTTCTAGGATCATGGGCACATTATTTATTGCTGTCGGTACTCTGATGTGCTCATTTTCCATCAACAAATCACACGCGACCACTCAACTGCACACTGTTTTCGTGCAGGACTTCTATCACAAACTATTCTATAAAGGTCAAAGTGTCTTGTCAACTGAAAAAATGTTGGCAGACGAGCAGCCAAAAGTAGGAAAGTTGGCGATGACCAAAAAGTCCGAATTCCGACTAAAGTCGGAAGTTTGACATCCGTGTGATAAAAGGACCCAAATTACAACAGCTAAAACTCAGCCAATTCTTTCATGGGACTACATATTTCGATTAAGCACATGTTACACAGCTATTCCAAACAGTATAATTAACTTTGTATGAAGTTAAATGAAAAACATCTCAAAATTTCACTCACTCTTTGGCAGACATAATATATTTAACCATACACTTAAAAAAATGATATGTAGAGAAAAAACAAAAAAATTTCCACAGCCTTGAATCAGCAAAATAAATTGATACTATGGACTGATACAAAATTACACGTGTGTAACATAAAATCTTAAATAAACATGTCATACTTTCAATTGTCTTTATTCCTAAGCATAAAAAAAAAGCTTAGGTAAGTTTACCTCAGAGTAAATATATCATTCAGATTAGCTTTAACTTTCACTAGTTTGTTATTATAAATGAGGGTCACTATGTCTTCACAATCACTAAGACCATGATAGACAGATTCTTAATATAAAAGCAAAAATAAGACAGTGATGAAATGCCTACCCTTTTCTGTTGGACCAGAGGCAATGTCGGGGTGGCCCCAAGCCTGGGTTGTCTACTGGATATTCGCAGACAATTTGAACAGGCCTTAACCAGTCTGACCCCTGACCTCATATTTCTTGGTGTTGCCATCTGGAGATCAGACACACATACATAAATTTATCCTCTGTTAACACTGCACTCAGATACTGATGCATCTACAAAACTTACACTCAAGGTCGATTAACAACTAGAAACACACTGAAAGTTTGAAATCTCGATAAATATGCTATCATTCCACGGTGCACTTTTGAAAATTGCCGGTTTTCACAAAGCACCACTTAAAATTTACCCCAGGACAATCAGGCAAATCAATCTGCATTCAACAACTATTAAGAAACTAATTGTTTCCATTCCCAAGTAGGATTTTTTTGTTTTTCTTAAGCCTCTCAAACCTAAGAAAGTGGGATTATCTCATCTCTTATAAGTTGCCAATTTTTGCTAAGAAATTTTGTGGTAGAAATTTGGAATTACGAAATTTTGCCGGGACAGCAGCACTCAGCCTACTCTTCCATCGATTTTGAAGGGTTCTTCAATGTGCATAACGTACACACCGGACCTCCGAAATATACTCGCTCTTATCCAAGAAGGCTAGATGTCAGGCTTCCCTACCCAGAAGAAGCCAGGGGACCATTGAGTCACTGAAAAAATGCAGGTCTTTCGATCTTCATGTCCTTCCATCTCCTGATGAGAGGACCCACGAGTCGTGCAGAACCTGCAACCTCACCGACGTGAGTTGTTTTCACTCTCTGAAGCAGACGCCAAACCACAGAGCCACTGCGTCCTCTCCCCGGTAGGACTCGAATCCGCAACACTTTTATATTATGATCAACAGGCAGATGCCTAACCCTTCAACCACGGTTCCCTCCTCTCCCCTCCCCCTGGAAAAAACATTATGCATTTATAACAGATACTCTCACCTTTCGATTTCACAAATTTCAACGACAGCAGAACTGCATGCTAGATTGAAGTCCTTGAAAGTCACTAGATCTGCTTCGTGTTTCGTTTCTTATTGGTACTCTATCGGTCGGTAGCAGCAGGCAGACACTGGGATAGCGGAAGTTGATTTTTTTATTTATCAGGAATAAGGACCAGAAAATTATAAAACATATACCAAAATTTTTTTTAGAAAGAAATCCGATACATACACACCCAGGGACAGATTATGTTGTAACATGCACTTGCGTTACCATCGTATCTGTTTCTCAAATTATCATTATTACTACATAATATATGGCATTATTTATTGATCAGTCTGTTACATATATTTCTTATACATGTGCTTTATGGTCTACTATCTATAGCCCTCCTACAACTGTAGGACTATCTAATGCACAAGAGATTTCTTCTCTGGCAGAATGAACCATACTTTACATGGAAGGGAATTTGTTTTCTCCCCCCCCCCCCCCCCACCTCCACATTTTCCCTCTCGTTCCGCTCACGACGATTTTTCTAACAGACATTTTACAACATGTGTTTCGGGTTCTCAAACCTCAAAAATAAAAGAATTCATAAATTTAAACAAAAAATAATAATAATAAAATGCTTTATTTTTGTGTAATCCAGGGTTCGTCTGCTTGATACGACAAAGGAGAATGTGAATAAGTCAAATTAAGTCTTTAGTTTGAGCTGTTAAAACATCTCAGCAACCATATGTTATAATGAAGAAATGTTTGGCTTGTGGTATACTGCTGGAAACTGCATTATAATTCATATCGCTGTTTAGCGAGCTTGAGCTGTCTGTGGCAGACACACTGACGTTAGATCAACTTCTCTCAGTGTGACTTAAAAAAAAAAAAAAAGTAATGAACGCACTCACGAGCATATTCTGGCAGTTTAATATTGGAGCTGGGGGAAAGCAAGTTCTTATGTGTATTTTAAAATTAAATACTGGCCAAGCAGTGCTGGTTATCTGGGAGAAAGAAGGACAGACTGAGAGTGAAGAAAACGGAAGCCGTCAAAAACAGATTTAAAAAGAAAATGGGACAGAAACAGAAAATGACAGATATAAAAATAAGAATTGTTTTGCAGTTTCTTTCTCACACGTGAAGCAAAGTCAGCTATGTCTTAAGAATGTTAGTTATTAGGTATTTTTAGTGAGTTTTTACTATTTCTTTTTTTTTTTTTTAAAGACATTACAAATATTATGTTCCTTTTCATAATGTCACGTCCCACTTTGCTAAATATAAGCGAGAGACAATCATCCTTAGGAGGTTGAAAGGCTTTCAAAAGTACGTAGGCTATGTACTGCAATTTTGAAAGTGTTAACTTGAATATTTTTTCTTATTTTTTTTAATTGAGAAAAAATGAATTTAATATACAACTGTACATATTCAAGATGGCCACCGACAGCAAGCACACTTTTTGTAAAAATATAGAATTTCTCCATGTCTGTTCTTTCTACGATCCTCACTCTAATGTCATTTTTGGGCATATTTGAATACACTGTTGTCAAAAAAAAAAAAACTGGCTGATGTTTTAAATGAACCTGATTTCCATCACATGTAGGCTTACTGTCTTCCCTCCTTGGAGCCTACTGACGTCTTTTAACCCTTTTTTTTTTTAATGTGACACTTATGACAGTGTCATTACTTCCACACCTATTCCGTCCTCGCCAATCCATCCATCCATCCATCCATCCATCTACCTGTCTGTTTATAATTATGTACCTTTCTGTTCTGTTCATCTATTCATCCATCCCGTCTGCACATTTGTCTCTGTTTTGTGTCTCTCTGTCTCTCACACTCTCAGTCTGATTCTTTGTCTCTGTTTGACTGTCTATCTGTTCATCTGTCAATTTTTCTGTCTGTCTGTCTGTCTGTCCATCTGCAACGCACAGGGAAACTCAAAAAGATAGGGTGGTCCGATAAATAAACAGACAAATAGATAAACGGGCAGGCTGGCAGGCAGACAGAAAAATACACTGTAGATCATAGACAATGATCATAGACAGACAGGCAGACAGAAAGATGTCAAAAGTTAGTCACATGGGAAGACTTTTACAGAGACATGAACAGTGATGTAGGCTACATATAACTGGCGAGACAATATGGATAATATGATTATACATGTGTAACACAAACATGAAGAAAAGTATTGGGCCATCAAAATACATGTACACATGTAAAAGTTATTGTTCAAATACCTTGTAATATAAATGTAATCATGAAATGTTTTGTGTGAACACTAGTGGCATATGATGATGAAATTTAATGGTGATGTCATGTGAGAAAGTTGTGTGCGCTGATGAAATACATGTACACATGTGCTAACATGTAGGGTAATGGTGAAATGTTACTTTGTTAGATAAGGTTAATTTGGATAAAAATTGTATGTTATATATTTCAAAATATTGTTCAAATAAAAGTGCATGTATATGAGTACTATGACTGTGTATATGTAATTTTTAATAACAAGGCTGTTGTCTTTCTTGATTCCTCTTTCTTATGTCCGGATTAATAACAAAACAATGTGTTCAATAGCAAAACAACAAAGCAGTCAATTTGTGAACAGGAAAAACCATATTTATTTGACAGAAGTATTACAAGACTTAAAATAAAAATTTAAAGAAAAAAAAGAAAAGAACAAACAAGAACGAACAACCAAGCAAAAATGATTCTATAAATAAGTAAATTCAATTTCAGCTACTACAATTCAAATGGCATGCAAATCATGTTTAATGAGAGAAATAAAAAATAATAAAAAGAGAAAAACAAAATTGGCAGGTGTATTATATTCTTCATGACAATAATACATGTACATGTACTTGAAATATACATATGGAATAATAACGTTCTGAATTTTAGAACTAATAGAAGAGTATGGCCCTACATGTACCCGCATTTCTCTTTACTTGACAATGGAGCCCTAATCTCACTGACATTCAGATGTGAAAACAATTTCTATATTAAGAGTTCCATGTATCATTTCCATGGCTAAATCAATACATGATGTAGTTGCAAAGTCATAGAAATGTTATGTCAAACTATCAAAGTACATGTATCACCAAATAAAAACTCTTTGACTATTTGCTTTTTTTTTTTCTACAGATCCTCCATAAAAGAGTCTTTGCTGCGACTCTGGCTATTTAACCTGTTTGAACCCAACAGCCCGGTACAAATGTTTGCGCCCATGATCGCGTTTTAGGCTTGGGTTTACAAAAGATATTGAATATGAAACGAGAAATGTGCATTCTCGACCCAGAAGGCCAGGGACAGAGATTTTTCAGGCACTGGTGACCAGGGTTCACAGGTATAATTCTAGCTCTGCAGGAATTTGAGGCGAAAACTTTGATAAGTTGCACTGACAATGGTCACACTTTTGAATGACAATTAGCAACAAATTTAAGAAACTGAGACCAAATCTGTAAATATTTATGTGTGTAAGACTACGAATGTGTCATTAATGTTTTTTTTTTTTCACCTTATTTAAATTACGTGCAATAGATGGTCTTACAATGAACTTTGAAAAGGGAAAAAACATAGATCTAGTTTTGAAGCAAAATGATCTGTCACTTTGAAAATAAAACAGGTTTAAAATCATGAATATCTTTACTGGATACAATGAATAATAATATGATACTCTTAATTAATGTAGATAAAGCTTGTTAGATCTGTAGATTTTGATCAAAGAATGAAAAAAATATGTTTAAAAAGCTCTTGGAATATGTATTATTTTAAAAGAAATTGGCCATTTGAAATATTTCAGAAATAACTGAACTACAGAAATAAAATTTTCTTCCATTAGAGATCTGTTTATGAAGTTGCATATATGGTCACCTTGAGTCTCGTTTTTTTGTCTGAAACTTTTGTCTGAAACTGATGCTCTTTGTGACATTTTTGTTGATGTGCTTATTGTGAGTGTGACTAATAATTACATGCTAATCGTGTCAATTGTGAAACAAATTTCTGACAACCGAAATTTATCTTATCTATCTTAACTTATAAAGTTATATGCTGAATGATTAGTTATAGTAGAATGACAAATATTGCTGAGCATAGCACAACTGGCAATAATTTTGGCATAGAGAATTATGACCATGGAAATTTCAGCATCCATTTCTCAAAGGAAGCATATGCAACATTTCCTCTATTTTCTAAAAAGAGTTTTCTAACATTTTTCATATGGATTTGATACTACAGTTGAGTCTGATTAATGTTATCCCATGTGTATGAATAAATTGTTGACTTCAAACAAAACTGACATTAATCCTTTGAACCCTGGTCACCAGTGCCTGAAAAACACCTGTCCCTGGCCTTCTTAGCCGAGAACACACATTTCTTGTTTCATGTTCAATATCTTTTGTAAACACAAGCCTCAAACATGATCACAGGTGCAGACATTTGTAATCACCGTAGTCTACATATCCTTGCCCCAAAGCGGGCTGTTAGATCTCTGTTTAATTATAGTGGACGCTGTGAGGATTTTTGGCACCAGAAAATCTGCCCAGTCTACCAGGCTGTAGGGTTCAATGGGTTAACATTAACCAGTGCAAAGATACAGAGTATAAAAAATAACAGGGCTGTCAAGGGGTTTCACTTCCAAGAACTTACTTTAAGTGGACTGACTTTGTATTGATGCCACGGTATGTCTCACCAAAAACTAAAACTGCAAACTAACATTTTTTTGTTCAAGTCCATGTGCTGCTGCCTCTTGGGAGCACATGAAATTTCACTGAGGCGATCCATGCCACATTATCCTTCTCAGAAGTAAATTTTTCTCACTTTAACTAATTTAACGACAAATGTCATAGTGTTAGATACATCATTTATCAACATCACCTTTTAACAAAGAGCTCGCCAAGAAGAGAATCTGAGACCTGACAATGAAAGACATGTGTCTTATACACAATCTGTGATTGCAATTTGTTTTTCAGTATTTGATAATCAGAGTCGTTTCCAGACTTCTCTTATGTCAAAGATGGCAAATGATCTGGACAACAGATGGTTTTCTAGAATCATATTATTCATATCGATCTACAAAAATGTCCAGGATTCAAAAACTGAACATGTCAATTTTTATGTCATACAAAAGTAGATCTAGTAAAATATTAAATGATACTCCATGTTTTTAGACATCCACACAGTGTGTCTTTAATGGGGTTGGGAGGGAGGAAGGGAGGGAGAGAGAAAGAGGAAGTGTTATGGACACATCAAAGAGATTATAGTACAGAATCAGAAACTCGTGATCTCTGCATGCTGACACAGTGTGCCCAACAGGCCACTGCCATTACAGGAGATGTGGGGTAAGCACCAAAAAACATCATGCTCTATATTTATAAACTCCAATCAGAGTAAAATCGTGCTATTAATCTTCAGGCTAGATATATCAGTTCTGAAAGCACACAGATACACCAAATTTGACATAATTTTCACTGTCCTTAATTAAGACATATTTTTTTTCAAGAATTTTGCTGTTGTACTTTGTTTTTTAAATTAAATTTTCTTCATAGAAATTATTTTAAAGAAATGAAGACATCAGAGTACTTACTTAGATCTATATCTAGTGCTTTTTACATTATGATTTAGTGCTTTTTACATTACGTGAGTATCTGCAACATGATGTCTTCTCCAGCGCAATAACGACACACTACATGTGTCCAAAACATAAACCTTTTTCACACAATATTCTGGCCACAGTATACAAAATCAAACTCTTTGAAGTAATAAAAAAATAAATAAATAAAGGAACAGTTGGAAAAGTTGGAACTTAGCACTGAATTTCTGACAGGAAACAGCCAAAAGGTCTATTTTTTAACTAAATTAGGAAGTTGACATCAATAAATGTATGTCACATTTTGACTCTTAGGTCACAGAGGCTGCATACATCCATGAACTGAAAGTAAAAGAATGTATAGAGAATATAAACTAAAGGCCCCTTTAAACGTGCAGTTGATTCATCGACAAAGTAACAGTTTAAGCGACAGGCGCTAGATCTGGGTCATCGTTGAACTGACAATTTGTCGACGAGAGAAGTTCTGTTTAGACGAACGGTTTTTTTTATCCTTAAAGTGTCAGTCCTTGGACTGTTGTAGTTAGGTCAAAACGACAACAAATTAATGGCTGAAGCAAGTTAACTGGATAATTTGGCAGCATTTTTTGTTCTCAAATCCAAAAATAAATCTAGAAAGAGGA
>JBCEWB010170483.1:14571-25509 GCA_039654565.1 Peronia peronii | reverse complement strand
CCCCCCCCCCCCCCCCCCCCCCCCCCCCCCCCCCCCCCCCCCCCCCCCCCCCCCCCCCCCCCCCCCACAACACATTCCTCCTTCCCTATTGGTTGTTGTGTCTACAGCCGTGTGTACCTACAAAAGATATCTATCCTTTGCTGCAATTTGTTCACTTGTCTATCCTTCATTTTCTCCTCTCTTTCTGCTACTCTCTCACTCACTCTCTCTGATTTACCTATCCTTCCCTCCCTCCCTCCCTCCCTCCCTCCCTCCATCCATCCATCCATCCATCCATCCATCCATCCACAACAATGCGGATATATGTGACGAAGAAGGGGGGCGTGACTGGAAAACCCCGCAATGATGCCGTTGCCGTCAATAACCTATCCTCCCATTAAAAAAAGGGGGGAAATGATATGTAACATCTGGTACACCCCCACACCGTACAATAAGCCGCCAACTCTTGACTTCTGGTGCGGGAAAAAAAAATGTGCTTTTTTCTTTCAGTTTTGTTGTTGTTCAGCGAAAACATTATTAATAAACGAAAGTTCTCAAATACGTAGAAACTACAGTAGTGTCAAATGTTCGAACACAGCTTAATCATTGTTATCATCGTTGGGCGTCCTAAGACAACGCGCCGACAACCCATGATTGTAACAATTGATTGGTCTCCTTCCACCGGTACTACTGCTTGTATTACACCTTCGGTTCTTTATCGTCTGACACAAATCCCCATTTATTGTACATTACTTCGCTACTTACCATCTGTTCGATTTTCGTTTGTTTGACCTGAAGTCGCCTTAACTCGGTGCAAAGAGATAAAGCGTCTTCAGTCACCGATATCAAGCCCAAATACATAGCTTGTATTTTAGATTTCTCTTCTTCTGTCACCTTAGATCATGCTGGGCCATTCGCGTCAGTACAAATCAACACTGTACTATTGTCCACGTTTTCGGCGTTACTAGGAAACCTGTAATATTCGGCCACTGAGACCTTACAACTCACGATTAGGGAAAACCCAACGTCTGCAACCTCATCCCCCCTCCCCCCCCCCCCCCCCGAAAAAAAGTAACAAATAGAGGCTATATTATCAAGAGTAATGTATATATATGTGTAAGTAAAACCCAAACAATATTGTATAACAGACACAAGTGCAGGATATCATACTGCCGAAATCAGCTTGTGAGAGAAAGAACCAAAATCAGAAAAGAGAAATTTTAAGACAGAAGTGGGTTAATATGTTCAGTTTTCAGCATCATCTGTGACGGAAAAAGCGGAAAAGGATCACATAATGATTATTTATTTCTATTTTCACAGCTCGCTTGCTAGCCCCGCTAGCACATTCCTCCATTCTTGTGTTCGGTTTTTGTTTGTTTGTTTCACCGTTTCTCTCATCTTCAGCAACTGTTTTCTTGCCCCGAGATGTATGCTGATGAGTTGTCAGCCTGACACCGGGCGCGTTTTTGCTTGGACGCGTTTCCTCATTTTTTGATCATTTCCTAGCCCACAGTTCTATTAATGTATTGGCTCTCTCGAGAACAGCCGACGAGATTCACAGGTTTAATTATGGTTAATTATCAAGAATAATATTTTCTTATGCCTGTTGCCGCTCCGTTTCTTTGCTTGCAATTACGGTTGTGTGCTTGCTTATTGGGTTACGTATTTCTATAAAACTTTAAAGGTCTCAATACGTCTAGGGACGTTCTATCATTCTGGTTACCTCTTCGCAGATTTTTGTTTACTGCAGTATGGCCAAGCACGTACACCCCAACACAGGGGCAAAACGGGCAGAAAGGTAGACATACAAACAACCAGTCAATCAGCCAAGCAGACAGAGAGACGGTTAGACAAACAAAGAACCGATCGGCCAAACAGACTGACAACAAACCAGTCAGGCATACAACATACGCAAGACAAACAGACTGACAAACAGACAAGTCGTAGAATGGGCGTGAGACAAAGAGTGATACGTGATAGATCCAGGAGACTTTAATTTGAGCGTAGATTTGGCCACTTGTAATTAGATCAGGCGGAATTTAATTTGCGCGTTGGGCACTAGAGCGAAGGTGGTTCGTGGCCGAGCGAATGTAATCACGACCACTCTTAACAAATAGACAGACAGATCCATTCATATGCGTAAATAGTAAAACACTAGAAACTAAGGTAAGGTGGACATCTTAAATATATTAAGGGGGTGGGGGTGGGGGATGGAATGGGAGAGGACAATCGTGTTTGACAAAAACAAATTAATAAAATAAATAAATAAATAAACAAACACATAAGCTTCAGCAACAATTGAGAAACAAAGAGAAAGCTATTCCACAACGCAATAAAGAGTGGAGTAAAGTAATGAAGGTAGTCATGTGACGCCTTGTCATATGAGCTCTAGCAACTGGGGACAAATTCATGTCCTCCCCCACATCAAGAGGTAAAAACACAAACGGGGGTAGGAGGATGGGAAGTGCGAAAGAAATCTATAAAAGGAAGTAAAAGAGAGAGAAGTATGGACGCTGCCTTATCTGCGATTTCAGAGGTTCTCTGTTTCACCGTAAAGCACAATCTACAGATCTGCCCATTTTCTCGCCGTTTGAGTACTTCATGGCTGTACTCTGATCCTGTTGATTACAAATCGCTTATACGAAAAATTACGGTATACGAAACACATTTCTGCAATGACTTCCGCCTCTGATAACTTAAGTTAGATATATTATTCCATTTTTTGGATTAGAATTACATCTGTTAGACCCAATTTCTTAATAGCATAAACTTTGAGACTATAATGTGACCCACCACATTTTTTATTGTTTTTAAACCACATGATAGTGTATTCTCAAACTTGCTGTGAGTTCGTCACTTTTTTTCCCAAATTTTGCGGTTTTCCAGCTTGTCCTCTTTAAACAACACATATCCCTGGGCTGCCTTGCAACAAGGCGGTGTGAAATTTGTTTTACGTGTCTTGCCTTTATTTTCTGGTATTTATCTTTGAGTTATCTGCTTCGTTCACTTCTTCTTCTTCTTCTTCTTTCTCTTCACGAGGCTCCGGTGATAAACGCGTGTGCTTTACGACAGGCTCACGTCTTTCTGGCGTGTGTGCCTTGTACAGGCTTGTGTGAGTAAGTGAATGAGTGAGTACAGTGAAGATGTGTGAGACAAAGGGCTTCTGTTTATACTGGACTGCGTATAGTCGAGCCATAGATGTACTAAAAATGCCGGTATGAGAATGTGTCCCTTTACGTACTGTTTGTATGTCAGACGTTCATTCATCTGCATACACTTTCACCCGCTTTAGACTCATTTAGAGGCGGATATCGTGGCGCTTGTGAAATCAACTTATTAAACTTTTTAATAATGATAGTCGTAACAAAAGAATTCAATAGAGAGGAATACGCAGAATTCGAAAGATAGACAGAAATAAAACAAAACAGACAGATAACATACATAAATAAGTCATACACATGCGCGCGCGCATAGTTACATCCCATCCCCTTCCTGACCATCTGTGAAAACATCTCTTCCTTTGTAATATCCTTATCAGTCCCACCCTTCTACAAACTTCATGTGTCTGATCTGCTCTTCACTATAACATGTCTGGTGTGTGAGAGACTGAGTTGCTTCTTCGCAAACTTTTCGTTTTGCTTTCTTCTCGACTCCATCCGTCTTCCCTTGCCCTGATACTCTCTGTGCATTTCGTTCACTCCAGTCTCACAAAACGCAAAAGAGTGAACGTTCTATATAGTCATCTAACCAGGAACTCCAAAGTTCCATATTATGTTTACAAGTTTCGTAACTCGTTAGCATGGCAGGAATATCGTGGTTTTTTTGTGTTTGTTTTGGATTGTTTTGTGTGTGTGTGTGTGTTTTTCAGCATGTTGTATAACAGGCCTGCCACTTTCTCTTTCGTTTCCTCTCTCACACACACTATTCTCCCCCTCTCGTTCTCTACCGTCCCTCTTTCTCTGCCTGTCTTCCACTGTCTGTTTGTCTGCCTTTTCTCTCTCTCTTTCTCTCACTCAACTCTTTCTCAAACTGCCTATGAAGGTGCAAGCAAACTTATAATGACAGGCAATACAAGGCACACATGCAAATGTTCACTCCTCCTCTTTTTTTTTTTTCCCTCATGCTCAAACAACTTATAGATCTGAAAACAAACTCACGAGGACAGCTCATGTTGAGTACACTTAAAAATGTTATTCATCTCTTTTTTCTTCTTCTTCTTTTTTTTTCTCTTCCTCATCTCTTTATTCCACTTCTTCCTTTAGGGTTCCTTCTTCGTTCTTTCTCTACGGATAAGACGCGAGGGGGAGGGCTCAAAAGGCTTTAGAGAATATTATGAAGAAAGAAAACAGAAAAAAGAAAAATTAAAGGAAGAAGAACATGAGGGAGAAGAGCACAAAGAAGACGGGGAAAGTCAGTAAGATCAGTTGTAGAACGAGCATAGACACTGTCTTTGTGTCGAGGAACAATCGCAGACGGCAGATACAACGTCAAAGAACTAAAGCACTAACTCTATATAAACTCGACCCTTATCAGGGGCGCACTTAATGTGAACGTACACTGGTGAAGAAAAACACTATACTTCTGACAACCGCTTATTATATTTAACAGCGTTCACTTATCGATAAAGCCCGTGGCAGGAAAGGCTATTACATATGTCTGGAGAGGCTTGAGTAGCTGACTCACGGCGATAGCGCTGATAGATCTACATAATAACGGCGATAACAGCCGGCTTCTGTGTTATAAGCAACAGGGCCAATGAAAGAGGGACCGTTATTGTTTCACTGTTACGTTTGCAATGTATCAAACTATTTAAGACAGTGAGAACAAAGAGACAAGTTGGACATGCTGTGATTGGGAACCCTTATTGTGGTATGGCCGATTTTATGATAATGACAAGAGAGTGTGCATTGTTTGACTATCACATACTAGTGATGATGACAATGATGATTCCTATGTTGATTATGATGAGGCTATAAAATATCAGTTTGTAGTCACAATCCTGGTGATTGGTACGGCAAATGTGAAACACGCTTATTGAAAACAGCAGTGGAAATTTTCATAGTGGTCAGTATAATTATGTGAATCATACACGTACGTCGTACAGTCACACTCACATCATAAGCGTTTCAGAAACAATAGATGATGGCTGGTACAACGTAACCTTTGTACTAAATGGCAGACATGAAACACGATATTGTTTAAAATAGTAGTGCGAAATTTTCCTCCGGATCAGTATTTTTGGATCACACTTAAAACTTTTCCGTCGAGATATTTAAGTGTTTCCAAGAAAGTAACAATTATTGGTGCAGGTGCAATATGACCTTTGTATTATATGGCATGTACGGAGCAGGATGACAAAAAAGTGTAGAGAAATATGCGGTTTTTCCGTGGTCAGCTGCGTTAAAGTCATGCTCAACTTTCATTAACGCACCGTCTGTCTCAGATGACAAGTGATTCAGCACTAGCATAGTCTCTGTGGTATTTGGTATAGGAAAATATGGGAAATAGGAGGATTTAAAGCTGTGGAGCTTTGGCTCAGCCACATTTTGAGTCACGCGCCAATTTGTACATGTGATCAAAGCAGAAGTGGTTGGTTTCTCCCAAGCGTCAACCATACAACTGTTGCAGTGTTGTGAGGATATGAACCAAGATGATAAGTGATATAAATATGTCTTAATTAACACTCCACATGCTTAATAACGGCCTCGTGGCAGTGGATTGTCCACAAATACGAATACAATACAAGTCATTCTCCAAGTACAAGTATGTTCCTTCAATGATGCCCCCTTGTATCTCATCTTTGTGTACATAATCGATCTTGTATTGCTGTTTTAGAATGAAAAACAAACCATCCAGACTTGCCCCGGCTCAGATTATACATTGGCAACACGACATTGACATCAACAACTTTCCTTAGCGTCAAATAATACAGCAAGACTTGCCTAGTCAAATGCGGCATGCCAGTAAATATAGGTGTCACAACGGCAGAGCATTGCAAGGCAGAGGAGGTAGTGCTTAAAGAAAATTGACAGAAAAAAGTCTTCGAAAAAGAGAGAGACAGAAAGAGAAAGAGAGACATAGAGGGGGGAGGGTGGGGGTTGAAGCATGTGTGTGAGAGAGACAAACAAACAAATGGCTTGTCATGTTTAATTGGCTTTTTTTTTTTCTCCCTAATCTTCAGGTCACATCTGATGGGAATTTCCGTCTTTCAACGCGGACCATAGCATCCGGACACAGTGAGCAACTATCCAACGCACGACAACGACCAGAACAGATGTAAAACAACGACGACAGCAACTTACAAATCAGGGGGAAAAAAGGAAACTAAAGGCCAATTAGATCTACGTTTCCTTTAAGAAACTTGAAACTCCAGTACACGAGGGAGAAAAGAAAAACAGACTGAGGTTTGTACCGATCTGCTGGCATGTGGAGCCGAGAGTGAGTGAACGGTCGATGCTGAGGAGGAAGAGAAGACGATGACAAGAGTGGGGCGAGGAGAACACGGAAAAGGCTGGGGAAGACGGTAAGCCGGACCAGCGACAACAACAGCAGCAGCCGAGTTGGTGGTAGTAGTAGTCGACACGGCAGCAGGCCAAACAGCGTACGAACGATCCGCTCGCTTCCTCACTCACTCACTCCCCGACACTCGCTCACTCCTACCGTCCCTCACTCTCTTGGCCCGTAGTTTCCCCGCAGCGCACGCGTTTACTCCAGCCTTGCTCAGGGACTGGGAGCGCCCAGGAAGAACGCACACAACTCACTCACACGACCAGGGACCGACTGTTCATTCCCTACCCTGGCATCTCTAGCAGCTTTACAACATCGCGAGTATTGTGAGAATTGTAGTACTCGTGTTTGTAGTAACATTTATTACTCCATTCACATACTACTGGACTAAAGCCCTTCGCTTGTATGGATATTTATCGGATGATAGTTTACCGAATTCTAGTTTTCGTTTCCTTTGACTAGGACGGCACGTGGAGTAAAGTGTTTCTTATATGATCAAGAGATTTTTGACAAAAACAACAACGACGACGACAGCCAGCCTAGCTCCGCATGAAAAAAAAGGGGTTCTAACATCTTGAAGTGAGTGTCTCACAGTTATTTCAAGAGGAAAATTTAGATGGAAATATCCGCAGTAACGGCTGGACTTCTTCATCAATCCACTTCTGTGTGTTTCTACAATCACTGAAGGCTGCGATAGAGGATATCACAGACTGGCCAAGGCGAGTGACAGTGAAAGGTGTGGCGGACTTCCGCAACAGGGAGGGACAAGAGTCGGCGTAGACTTGTCCCTATCACCGACATTCCTCTTTCGAAGATTTCTGAGCGAGAGATACCAGATCTCACAAAAACACTTTTTGCTACGACCATAGAGTCACTTCGTCTCACACAAAAAGACCAGTAGTAATTCAAGAGTGATCCAGTTGTTGTCCCTATGTCAGTGGATTTCAACGACGATACGAGGGATTGAAGTGTCGAGTGTGCGTGCGACAACACAAGCTTTTATTTATCCTGGACGATTCATGTCTGGTTCTCGTGTAGACTGAGAAACGTGCAAGGAATATTGAATTCTCCGCGGCAGCGTTTGTAGAGCCCCGTCGATGAAGGTAGCAGATTCCATTTACAGAAACTCTTTGACGTCAGTGTATTTATAATAGTCTTGCTCGCACACAAGTCAGAAACATAAATTCTGCATACTGAATTGTGCTGTCTTTGCTTATTCATAACACAAGGCGAGTTCAGGCTTGTGTTTAGGTCGCTTCAGAGACAGCATTGTGTGACTGACTGCAGGAATACATTGTACTACAGTCTAGAGCAGTTTAGAGATTTGTTGAGAGAGGCAATCGCTCCAGAGATTATCCATTGTCATGTTTTACTGCAATCTATCGGCCAACCAGTAAGCCAGACCACAGGGAGAATAGGCATGTGCAGCAGAATTAAGTCTTCAGGCGGGCATGTCGCGAGTCAAAGCGGCCTATAGGCTGTGCGGGACATTATCAGCATATTCCCACTGGATTATCTGCCGCCCTGACACCATACGATGACCACACAATGACAGTGCACAGCTCATGATAGACATTCCAAACTACAGGGGCCGTCTGGGCCGCAGCATTCTCACCCTTGTCCTCGAGACTCCAGGGAGATTTAGTGGGTTCTGAACATAGACAGTTTCAATTGTGTCCCCGGATTACTAGGGCCTTGGAGGAGACCGGCTAGCGAACTGGCGGTTTTGATAAACCATAGGCTGATCTCTTTTCTTTTTATGACATGCCCATATTGTCCCCGCCAGCTCAGAAAAACTAATCAAACACATCAACTCCACTAAGATGAATAGGTTTAGGATGTAGGCTGTATCAGACATGTCAAGTCTACGGATCAATCACCTCAGGCCAACGGCGGCGTTTATTGGGTCGTTAATCTGTTGAAATACCCCGGGGACGATGATAGCAAAGGCACATCGATAACCCATCTCCCCATATTTTTTGGTTAGAAACCCACGAATTCCGGGACAGCAAAACATGATCTCCATTTTAGTGAACCCCCAGCATCACGTGCGAAACGCAATGGTATTCGGAATCTTAGTGCTGCCCTTATTCTTAGCGCTGCCCCAGAGTGCCTATAACGCGGAGAGAAAATGTGAGTACAATGCACAGCACACCTTCGCCAACTGCAGCTCCCGTGACTTGGACTTCGTGCCCTGGGGCCTGCACAAGAACATCATCAAGCTGGACCTTAGCGGCAACCGCTTCCCCACGCTGGCCAACCAGAGCTTTATCAGCTACCTGTATATCCGGCACCTCAACCTCAACAACAATTCCATCTATGCCGTCCAAGCCAACGCCTTTGGTATGCTGAACTATCTCAATACGCTGGATCTCTCCAACAACAAACTGAGGGCGGTGCCAGTTGAGGCCCTCCAGCCCATAGCCCGTTCTCTGCTGTCTCTCCTCCTCGCTGGCAATATCATCAATACCATCCCTAAAGGCGTGTTTGACAACCTGATCAACCTCGAGAGACTGGACTTGAGCGGCAACATGGTGTACAAAGTTGAGTACGGAGCCTTCCGAGGTCTCCAATCCATGGAGTTCCTCAAGCTCCGACACAATGCGCTGAGCTATCTGCCGCCCAACTCCTTCGATGACTTCCCCAAGAGCATCATCCAGGTCCAGCTATGGGACAATCGCTGGTTCTGTGACTGCAAAATGCGCTGGCTATGGCAATGGTTGAACAGCACCCAACAGTCGGTGTGGGACATGACCGGATACTACATCCGCTGTGACGACCCTTCCAAAGTGCGGGACAAACCGCTTAACTCTTTGTCGCTGGACGAATTGGCCTGTGAGGTGCAGATGAAAACCAGCAGTTCTACCCGAGAGCTGCCCAAGGGTGCCAACACCACACTATTATGTAAATACGCATCTATACCCGAGGCGGAAGCCAGGTGGTTGCGCAATTCTGAGATTATCGAGGTGTCAAAAAATCCTGAAAAATATAGCGTGGAGTCATGGACGACGGAAAGCCATAAAGGTGAAAGGACACAGATGAGTGAGTTAAAAATTCAAAATTTCAAATACGCCGATATAGCCAAATACGAATGTTTTGTTGAGAACATCCGTGGTGTGGGGTCTACGGAGTACCGGCTGACCTTGGAAGGTGTGGTGTTTGACTCGGTGACTCCGACACCTCCAGAGGGTCAGGTGGCCAGTTCAGGGGTGGACACCAGGAGCGTGGTCATTGCAGTGGCTGTGGTGTGTGGTATCATCCTCCTCATCGTCATCGCTGTCCTCATCTTTTGCAGCGTCAACCGCATGCAACGTATGAAACAAAAGAAGCACGACGCCATTGTGGAAAACGTCAAGAAGCATTTTATGAGCAGGTGAGTAGCGCTAAAATGTAAAAGGGAAATAAAAACAAATAAAAGAGTCCGGAATGGAAAGTTAGGGAATGAGAAAATGAGAAATGAAAAGAGAGACTTATGTATCGATTTTGGCCTTATAGACAGTCGATGGACTATATCCGAGTGTGTGGGAAATGTCATGAGTGAGTGTATGGGAGAGTGAGTGAGTGAACGAATAATACTCTATGCGAGAAGGACAGAGAATGAGGAATGCACGCCCAGATTACGGAGCCTGGATAAACCGAATGAAAAGTGGAAAGAAAATGGGAGGAGAAAAAGAAAAAAAAAACAAGACGAGAAAAGGGTGAGTGGTAAAGGAGAAAATGAGAGTAATGAGTGAAAGAAAGACACGCAATAATCTGTCACTCTCAAAAGTAGTCAAGGCTGTCGGTGAGGGAAACCTGACATGACGAGGTGGTAGACAACCAACGGGAGAGACAAGCGAGCAGAGGGAACAAATAGGGGATGGGGGGGGGGGGGGGGGAAGCAGCAGGCAGGGAAGGGACTGGTGAGGGCCTTCAGTGAACACACAGACACCAGTGATCAATAGGTGAAGAGGGAGGGGGGAGGGGAGAAAGAAAGGCGAGAAAAGAGCAGCTGGAGGCAAGATTTACGTCTTGGAATGACAGGTACACAGGCGTGCTCGCATCTTCTCATGCCGAACAACGCCATCGTACTCCGCTTGTGATGATAAATATGAGATAGAGTATTTATAGCCAGGACAATCACTCTCTTCTCTATAAACAAAGGTTAAAAAAAAAATCGCACAATACACATAGACTCTCTCTATCTCTCCATCTGTCCATCCATCCATCCATCCACCTATCCAGACATGCATCCACCCATTTACCTCACACATACACATGCCCCGTATTCTCCACATCACATGCAGTTTTGCACCGTGATAGCAACTAGCAGGGAAATTGTAGATAGATCGATCATTATGCTGGAACAACTCATCATGAATGAAATGATTGGGAGGCTTCCAACATGGGAAAATACGGGGGGGGGGGGGGGGGGTGGATATTTAACTTGAACGGGAACAACCACAGTTCAAG
>JBCEWB010170461.1:0-10224 GCA_039654565.1 Peronia peronii | reverse complement strand
AACAGTTATTGTTGTTATGAATTATTAGATGCCAGTGACAGGACATGACGTCATGCTGCCGATACTATGCATGTTTCACCTTGGTAGCTCTGGTGAGGAGTGTAACTGAACCTGTGGTCCATTCTGTCTGCCAGTGGAAAACAGCGTCACAAAATTTCCCGTCATCATGTCAATGGCTCGTGCCATATGGGACATATCCACTTTTTACATTATTTTTTTTTTTTATTATATTCTGAAAAGGCGGGGATTTAAGAGAAAACAAAAACCAGAAATCGATGTTGTTGTTTTTTTTTCAGCAAAAACCCAATTTCAAGATGCGACTCACCCAAGTGACAGAGGCTGCCATTTTGACAGCTGCTTCAGTGTAATAGTTACTCTACATTAATACAGTCTTCCACCATTTCAATCCACATCTTGAAACGATAAAGGATTTACCGGTTAACATAATATTTCAAACACATTCACAGGATCGGCATTTATGGAAATCTTATATTTCTGTAAATTTCTTTGAAACAAAACGTATAACGGTTTACATATAGGAAAGAAATACAAACTCTAATAATAAAAATAATAATAATGGTAATAACATTAATAATAATAATAATATAATGATGATGACAATAACAATAATAATAAAATCATTGGCAATAATATCATTCATATACCTTTTATCTCCGTACGATGTACAACTTCTAACCGCCTTACAATGTATTATTACCACGACAGACCAAATAAAAATACTCATAGACTCAGTGTTTCGTGGAAAGCATACAAAGACGTCTGCCCATAACCATTCTCAACTGTATCCAAATCTTATATAGGGTAATTCAAATTTTCGTCACTTGAAGCTAAAGTTCATGACAATTGTTTCATAAATAGATATTATACGAAGTTTAAGAGAAAAATTAACAGAAATCAACTTTTAGTGTCCTCGAGATTCAGTGGATGGCTTTAGTCCTGGTTCTGAACTATACCACCAAAAACATCACAAGGAACAACCACTGTTATCCAACTCAAAGGTCTGAATCCGAGACTTCAATGTGTAAAAGCAGAGAAGTCTTTAAAAACAAAGTGTTTATGTTCTCTCACGTGAAAAAAAGCGGACGTATGTGGTTGTTCTCCCCTTAATAGTATGCATTTTGATGTGAATAAAAAAAAAAGAAAAAAGTCACCTAAACATAAATAAATGTTAATTCCTAAAAAAAAAAAAGGAAAAAACAAGAAAAAACAAGAAAAAAGGAAAAAAACAAAAACAAAATAGGTAGTCACGAAAAACATTTAATGTCATGTTCAAACTCACAACAATATTGCATCATATACTGGACCTTTGAGTTATCCCCCCCCCCCCGCGCCCCCACTCCTGCCCCGTCTCTCCTCCTTTTTTTTTCACGAAAAAGGATCTGTCTTTTCGAGTGTGAGTGTGTGTGTGTATGTGTGTGTTATTCCCCTCTAGTGAGAGGTTCATCTATCTACTGCCTAGGTTGTCCGCCCACAAGGTATGGAATTAACTGTCAAGAAAGTTGCAGCACGAACTGTTTGAACCAGACATGTGACAGCGTTACTGGGAAATGTCTTCGGTGTGTGGCCGGGAAACGTGGAGATGACTGTGACATGGGCAAGTTTCACTTGTTCTGATCGTTCTTCACAGATATTGGAGTTAGTGGATAACTCACAAACTTTTTGTCAAAAATTAAATATAAACCAAGATTCATTTTCTGAGATTTAGAAACCAGATAGCTACAATGCATTGTACACCCAACTGAATTATGGATGTCGTAGCTGATAATTATTTCGGTCCTTTGATCGTGCATATAAAATAAACATAACATTGAAATGTACCCGAAAGAGAAAAAGTCATAATAGCATGCACAGTAGTGATACTTATTTTTATTTCTACACTATTCAGTACATGAAACGGAAAGAACAAAAGAATGTAGGCAGTCACGAGAAACGTTTAACGTCATGTTCAAACTCAAAACAATCTTGCATCATATATTGGACCTTTGAGTTATCTCCCCCCCCTCCCCCACCCCTCTCCTCCTCCTTTTTTTGTCCCAATATTCATCCATGTTGGCTCCTTGTTGTCTTTCATCAGACGTGTTTTAATTCCGGTGAATCCTTCTTATATTATCTTCCTCGGAGAAATCCAAGAATTGACTGACCTTTGACAAATGTAGTCCCTCAATATTGTGCTCGATACAACAGCACGAATTTAGCAAATTCCGTCTTTTTGTTTTGAGAATAAACTGGTTTTAAGAAAGACACAGTTAAGGGTTTGATATAATATTCTCTGTAGTTTTGAGAAAATTTCAGATCAGAAGCTGATCCGAGGGCACAGAGGCTAGAGATATTGATGGAGAAGGTCAAACTAAAATGATACATGCACTGGCACATAAAAGAACCGCAGCTGTACATGTTAACGACACGCTCAGGGACGGTTCGCTCCTCTCTAGGTCAGTCAGACTGTCCCCTTTCTCCAGCTCTCTGCAGCAGCTTTCTGGTAATGATAATGAGTGACGCTCTTGAACAATGAACTTGGTATTGGGGGGAGAAATTTCACAAAAGTCCAAACTGATAAACTACCAGAATAAGAGGAGGATCTGACAAGCTTAATAAACCAACTGGAAAGAACGTCCACCAACTATGAAATGGAAACCAAGCATCGACAGCAACATCACAGCCATCCAATAAGTCGAAATTGAGCAGAAATTCAACTATTAGTGAAAATTTTATTACTGACGATAAATGATCGAAACTTAAAATCCCTGTACAAGCTGCACAGACTATCAATGAACTATCCAGACTCAAGACAGCATGGAGAGCAGTGTCAGTGATGAGGTTTACAAATTAAACAGAGAAATTGATGTTTAGCTGCCGGTCTCTTCACTCTTAAATACGCAACACGTAATGAACACTTTGATGTGTTTATTTGACTGAATGTAGTTCAGGTCATTACGGACCAGGATGTAACAAGACATGTAAAGGGAACTGTCAAAGAGGGGAAATCTGAAACTTGAAGTTTGTCCTAGTGGATGTAAAGATGGCTATCCTGGCCTTATCCAATATCATTTTATACTATGGAGCTTCTAAATAATCAGCACGAATATTTTCTATTGAATTCCGCCTATTCCCAAAAAGATTTATTTCCCTGGAAACTGTCCAGCTAAAAGGTTTTCCATTGAAGATTATTTCTCATCACTGATAGATTTCGTCACTATAATATTTTGTAGAACATCGACAGCAAATGTCAAAAGAGCAACATAATTTGGAGTGCCAGTTGCAAAATTATACAAGAGGTTTATTGTTCTTGTAGGTTATCAGATCTGAGCGACAGGCAATAATATCATGCAATGCTGCATGTTTCTCCTTGTAGATTGTCCAGCTGGTAGCTATGGCCAGGAGTGTAACTCAACCTGTAGTCCATTCTGTCTGCCAGTGGAAAACAGCACAGAATCTCCCTGTCATCATGCCAATGGCACGTGTCATATGGGATGTCAGGCTGGATACATCGGAGATCTATGTGATACTGGTAAGTCATATGGGTTTTGTCAGTATTTGATGATTCCGTTAGACTGTATACAACGTCTGGGCAGCGGTAGTCTCTCAGCGTTTTACATTTAAGTCTTTCCTTGTTCCTAGCCAAAGTCTGATTCAGCCCACTTTGAAAAGGATTGTGAGTAGATTTTTGTCTTCATTATGTGTCAGAAAATATTTGTTTGGTTAAACAGATACTTTTATTCAAGAGGAGGTCAAGGACAGGATATGGATTTTAGAGATCACTTGAAATTAACTGTAGACAAGACAAACCATTTTACTCGCACAAGTCATCGTGAAATCAGATACAAGAGTACTAAGACTAAGGGAGAAGATAAAGAGATGTCCAGATTTTTAATTTTGAAAGTTCACTTTATGATTTTTTCTTTTCTGAGCCTTCACTGCCCAATCTAACAAGATCAGAGTTAACAGCCACAGTTATCCAAAGCAATGGTTTGCATCAATAACTTCTACAAGTTCAGTTTTTTCACATATGCAAAAAGAAGAAAGTTGGGTCTTTTGTCCTTGACCGTCATACCGCACATAAAATTTGTTCAAAAAAAAAAAGTCCCGTAAGGATAAATGCATTTCAAGTCTTGTTTTTCCAGATAAGAAATGGCCATATATATTTTAACCTTTTCAGCCTCAAAACATCCATCCTTCATACACTGGAGATCCCTCCCTCCTTGGTCTTTGTACCATCTATCGCTGTTTTCCCCTGCCTCTTCTGTCGCACTCTCTACAATATCTTCCTAGTAATGATAATGAGTGATATTCTTGAATAGTTGGTCTTGCACAGAAATACATCACAAACTTTAGATTTGCCGACGACAATGATAGATTGTCATGATAAAACGGCGAACTGACGGGGAACGGGACATCACCAGGATAGAACTCCACAAGATACGGAAAAGAAATCAAACACCAACAGTAACAGATCACCCAGAACGATCTCTGTGCATATCCAGGAAGTCTACATGTTACAGCAGTTTAAATATTTAGGCACAATTTCATTACTGTCGAAACCTGAAAGTGTCACAGACCATGAATACGCTATCCACACTCAAGGCAGTGCAGAGAGCAGTGTCAGTGTTGGGACAGACATATTGTTGAATGATCAAAAAAAAAAAAAAAAGATAAAATTCATCCTTGATAACCAGTTTTGCCTCCATATAAGAAAATGTTTACGAAACAAATAAAATCAAAAATTCGTTTTATTTAGTCAGAATCACTTTTGAACCCATGCAGCTCTCTACAATATATATGTGTATGGCGGTATTCTGGAAAACGGATTTTTCAAACATGTATGTGATTATTCTCTTAAAACTGCATTTGATTTAAAAAGAAAAAAAAAAAAAAGAGGAAAGAAAACTAAACGCCAGCAACAAACATGATATGATCACAAACGCTTTCAGTGGAATAAAACTTGCACAACAAAACAATATTTTACAGTATGGGTTTAATACTTCCGATATTATACATGTTGGGTACATGGGCGTGTGTGCTGTGAACGATGTTCGGCGGGTCGTCATTATGTACACAGGGCCATGCAAGAATGTGTTGTGAGCGTGCGTATGCTGGCCTGTGGAGATGCTGGGTCACCGAACGTTTCTGAGATATACTCTCCAAGCATTTTGTACCGGATGGTTCTAGTCAAATCTTATGTGCGTATTACGCCATGTGTGTGCGCACTATGTCACGGTTTTATGTGGAGGAATGGCCACTGCTAAGGTGGAACGAATTCTGGACAGTGAGAGCTACGTTTTGTAGGTTCTGGACAGTTCAAGACTGGCTGGGATCTATATACCGGCTAAGCCGGAGAGAGAGTGAGGAGGGTAAGAAGTAGAATGCAGTGAGATCCGTGTGCTTCGGAGTTGGACAGCTGCCCTCAAATTTGTATTGCACCTGCAATAAATTCTGCATCATTTCGACGTCAAGGATTCCTGTTCTTATTTCTCCATTACTATGTGCGTCTCGCCTATATCCACCGCCTGATTACCACTTACATCGTCACAACTAACACCCATTCACATCAAGAGTTCGTGACAATGGGACTAAAATTCTTTTCCATGGAATTAGTATGTAAAACAATGGAAGCTGATATAATGATTTAGGCGCGCGTATGTAAGGCTACATAAAAGAGAGAACAACAACAACAAAAATGCCATTAGAATTTTTCTGGATGGAGCGTAAGATGGCTATATGGATACCCATTCTCCATTTTTTCAGCAGAGTTTTTGTGGAATAATATATATTTATGTATATGCCCTATCAAAAAATAATAATAATAATATTAACGGGCATTTATATAGCGCCTCAACCCTGGAGGGCTTAAGCGCTTTACAGAACCAAAGTGTTGAACAGCCACACACGAAATATGCCTCAATACAAACAGGGGTAACCACATACGTACAAATTCGTAACATAGTATACAGACATTATTCTATACATGCTCACATACATAATCATGTAATACAACTCAACCACATTTGTAAGTTTGTAGACATGACTGACAAACGGAAAACGCCTGAAAACATTACACAGACAGATCCTTGGTGAAGACGCATGCTTTTAACTGTCGTTTAAAAGACTCTAGGCTTGAATCATGATCTTGAAATCATGGTCTTTAGCTGAGACGCAACACGTTGAAATCAGGCGTTCGTCAAAAATGAGGCCACCGGAGAAATCACGTTTTTGCAACCGTGAAAGAATTTTAACCCATTTTTATTTCTTCACAGAACCCTTATAGATCAATCTAGAAGTGCATTTCAGAGTTTACTTTGCTGATATATAATATGGAATAAACTCCACAAAACGGTAATTAAGCGGAAATGTTATCAATAACGATTAATAAAGATTAACAAAATTGACCACATATTTTTTCACTAAATTCATCTGCAGAAGTAGGTTACCCCCATCATCTTTACTCACAATATCTCGACTTCTCTGAGGTAGAAACAGAATTCATAAACAGAAACGTATGAATAATCTTCACAGTGATACCAGTAACTCCATATGCATAAAAATTGTTCAGAGCCCGATTTCATCATGTCATATCTCAAACATTCATGCCATGTTGCAATGTATTGTTTTCTTTTGTGTTCATAAACCTTATTTATGTGCAATGTGCGAATACCTATTACCATCTTATTAAATACTTCCAATTGTTTTGCACTGGAAAGTGTTTTTTCCCCTGACTGAAATGTTCTGTCTCTATTATTATTTAATAGATATTCATTAATCAACTATCACAGTATGATGCAATAGTTTACTTGATGTCTTTTGGCAAGAAGAGAATGAGGACAATAAGCATCGCTTTTTCTTACAGAATTAGAAGATCTACCTGTCACGGTCATCGTTGTTCCTATTGTCATCTTCATTGTTCTGGCAGCAGTTATGGTTCTTGGCATTTTGGTGTTCAGGTAGAAGTAATGATTTTGTTCGAAACAGACACTGCTAGATCTAACAATGACCTTTGTAGTTTATTGTTGTCCGTTTATTAATTGTAGTGCTTATGTTTTTACCAACACCTTGATTACATTGTTTTTATTTTTGTTGTTGTTGTAGCAATTAAAATTCAATACCTCGAGCTGGTTATGTCTTGCAATAAAATGCCCACTAATTTCGGTGCGAGGTAATCAGAATATATGAATCTGGGAAAAAGAATTATGGATACGTGGCATGTTAAATTGTCTCAGTATTTATTTCCTTGTTTGCTTATGTCTTTCAAACACAGCTGTTTCTTCTCATTTTTTTATTCTAATCTGTATCACTAAACAGCGTCACTGTTGCAAATTCTACTATCCATGAATTAACGAGTTCTCTCTGAAACACACACATAACAGAAACAAAGACAAGTGCATACTTAAATGTGAAGTTTGTTGGTGATATTAATCTTTCTTTTTTCAGACGACGAAGTGGGACAAGGACAAATGATGGCCCTTATGAAAGACTATCACTCGAGACCAAGTCTGCAATGTAAAAATGCAACAAAACTGTGTCATCAAAATTATGACAAAAGATGCTCTAAAAATACTTCTTATAAAAAGATTTTACACTCACGATATAAAAACTCTGTTCGATAGTTTTTAATTATGGCTTTTCAGCATTTGCAAGAGGCTATCTCAATCCTGTCTTGTTATTCAGTGCAGCCGTTCCGACTATGCCAGGCCGCGGCGAAGGATCGTCATTGTGAATCTGCCATCCCTACATGCTGCGGCATCGTTAAAAGAAAACAAAACTGAGAGTGTGAATAAAGGATTTAAAGTTTTATTATTCTAAATTTTGTGTAGTCTGTCTTGCCCTCAATGAAACTAAAGAAACCAAAAATCTGACCACTCGGGGTTACGGAAGGGGAAGAGAGGGGAGAATGGCTTTTCTCTCTTTTCGGTGCCATCGTGGTTCAGGTGAACCTTTCAGGAACAAAACCCGTTTTACGTGACATCAAAGGCAACTCTACCAGTGATTTAGGTTTTATGGGAACTGGTCCGTGTCCCGAGGTTTTATGTTTTACCTGTGTTGATGCAGGCTCAGGAGAAAAACCGAATATAATAACAGGTGTGGGTCTCATTTGTGTCTTTCTCCCCTTCACCCTCTTCTACTGGAAATTGGCCATCTTGGGCTTCGTGGGCTGTTCTATGCCTTTGTCTACTTGGTAAACTGCGTGGGATTCTGGAGGGAGGAGAATGGCCTCCCTCAATGCAGTTAGCACCGTCCTAGCTCAGTCAGCCTCCCGTACAGGCTCTGATTAACAACAACAACAACAATAAAATGATATTCACATTTAATCATGAAAACATACTCCTGGCATAAAGTGGTTTATCGACAAGAATATTTACACCAGCTCAAATTACAATTCACATACTTACACGGCACACAGTCACATCAAAATCAGTGCACCCTCCTTACCTGGCATGGACGTCTAAATGTCCCATACCCCTAGCCCATCCTTCCAGTTCCCCACCTCCTCTAGGACGTCGTGGTTTCATGTCTGTCTGGTTCGGACAGTCTGTTGATTTGAACAATCACGCCAAATTTAAAAAATAGAAGCTAGACAGAGACATCTTACTGTGTATATAAACGAGCCTCTCGAGTAAAAAGCCATACATATGACCATTCTATTTGTTGTATTTATATTTTTTTTCTTACTGTACATCTGATATTATTTTAAATATTGCTAGCATACTAGATGCACATCATAATGATATTTTAATAATTAAATATACAGTTTATGTATGATTTTGCCTGTCTGATTGTTTTTAATATTTAAATATTGTCATTTAAAGGGAGGAGCGGCAACTGAAGGTCATTTTTCAAAACGCATGATAAATAATGATTCTGACCATTTTGCCTATGTCAGACATGACCAGATCGGAAGAAAAAAAAAACAGCATTTGAAAAACATTTTAAAGCATTGGTCACCATTGTGACGCCGCCATATTGGATTTTAAACACAGATGAATAATGCAGTTTTAAAATGCTTAGGATTCGTCAAAATTGGATGGATCATTTTGAAAATTTGTACGCGGGTTGTCTGAATTAAGAGCTACAAAATTATGCATTATTTTTTTGTAATTTGAGGAAAACCTTTCATTTTTTTTATTTTATTTTTTTTTAAAAGAATTTTCAATGTTGCCAAAATCGGAAAGTGATAACTTAAAGATTTTTGTTCGTTCTTTATCCAATGTTTGGAACACATCCTAATTTCCATACGGACTTTTGCTTATTATTCTTACGACAAGCCGCATGCAAAATTTGAAGAAAAAATGTTAGAAAATAAATAGTTTGAGTTTACTGAGAAAATCGCATTCAAAGTTTTCGTAAGCAACTTTCATACTCCACTGCTGCTTTGGAATGTTGAGCTCTTGAGATTTCTTAGGCATGATTTAACCTTTTTACAATTTCACTCAAAGTCTAAATAGATGAAAAAAGCGCTCCAAAAGAAAACTTACGCAAATCGCAAGCTACTACTTAGCGTATACTAAACGAACTCTTGCCGAAGTAAACAAACCACGTCAGAGTGCATGTATTGCGCTCCCTGACATCCGCCCAGCCAGTCAGAATCCTAGCTGGTGACGATTGCGGTGAGGTATTTTTATCCAGCCAATGAACAACATGCTCGAAAGGGTAAAGGTCGAGCTGATCGTTCACAGACGTATGTTTCGCTTGAAACGAGGTCAGATTATAGTGTAACGAGATCTCTTCCAGACTCTGGTCTCAATGTAGAGTTATCTGGGGCAGGAAATCTAGGTCAGACATTTAGGGACATGGAAGAGAAAGGTCACAGTGCTAAATTTACCCGCGTGAGATACTTTCGAGATAACCTCCACCAGGAGGCTAGAAGACGTATACAGAACGTGAGACGCTTGTGATAGGCGCTGCAGTCCGAGTTTTGTAGCGTATTTCTGCGAAATTCGGTGCGTATTTATGGATTGTTTTTGGCCACCTCATGTCTTCCTATCGTCAGTTTTGACTACAAATACTGTTTTCACTTGTAACTGCAGCTAGATTTGTGAAGAAAAATGGAAAACATGTTTGGATAACAGAAAAAGCCAATTCCGTTTTTTTTTTTTTTTTTGCTTATTTTTAAATCGATTTCCCGACGTTTGAGGTGCGCCCCTCGCCTTCATTTCTAATGTAATAAATGTATATAGTATTGGTATCCTGTAATGTAATATACATATATATGTA
>JBCEWB010170450.1:0-10224 GCA_039654565.1 Peronia peronii | reverse complement strand
ATAGATAGATAGATAGATAGATAGATAGATAGATAGATAGATAGATAGATAGATAGATAGATAGATAGATATTATGTTTACGCCACTTAAATACTTACTTGGCCCGGTGGATGTATATGGGGGAATTCCGGTAGGCTCGGCTGACGTTGTGCCTGGATCTACTGATATCACTGTTGTTGTTGTTGTTGTTGTTGCTGCAGAGGATGTTTTCAGACTAATTGTCGAAGAAGTTGTGGTAGGTGTAGTTGTAGGAAAATTAGAAGTGGATGTCAGTTTTGAAGTTGTGGAAGGCACATCTAATGTCGTCGTGGTTGTGGTTGGAGTGGTAGTAGTGGTTGTGGGGGTTGTAGTTGTTGGTGGGGTTGGCGTTGTCGTTGTAGTGGTAGTAGTAGTGGTTGTTGAAGTGGTGGCTGTGGTGGTGGTAGTTGGCGTTGTAGTTGTAGGTGCCGTCGTTGTTGTAGTTGGCGTTGTTGTAGTTGATGTTGTTGTAGTTGGTGTTGGTGTGGTTGATGTTGTTGTCGTGGTCGGCGTTGTGGCGGTCGCCCTTGGTGTTGTTGTGGTTGTGGTGGATGTAGTGGGTATTGTTGTCGTGGTTGCCGTCGTTGGTGTTGTAGTTGTTGTTATCGTCGTGGTAGTCACTGTTGTAGTTGTAATTGGTTTCATTGTGGTTGTCGTCGATGCAGTTGTGATTGGTGTGATTGTTGTTGGTGTGATTGTTGTTGGTGTTGTAGTTGTAGCTGGCGTTGTTGTTGTTGTTGTGGTTGGTGTTGTGGTTGTAGTAGATGTTCTGGTCTCAACCATTGTAGTTATAATCTCAGTAGTGGAAGTCAGGATGGCGGTAGTGGTTGGATCTGCAAAGAGTTGTAATCGTTATCAAAGATCGTATGAGGTAAACATCGTTATAGTGGCTTTTTTGCGACAATACTTCAGTATTAATTTGAGAATAAATTTTTTTACGGCGCCAATTTGAATAGCATGAACTGATTAAGGATGATTTCATTTTAAAAGCTTTACATCAGCCAATTTTGGCTTAAATTGGTGCTGTATGACATAATGCGGACACAGGTGACGCGAATGCTCTGACGCACTAACCCTTCAATCCTATATATGCTTTTGGTGTGTTCACGTACTTACATCTCAAGAATTCGGGAAAGTTATTTTATTTTATTTACGCAATCAGTGTAATAGTCACACTCGACAGAAAAAACAGAAAAGCAAAATTCGAAACAAAACGGTATACGCTCAGTTTTTCCAAGGCAGACTGAAAAAAAGAAATGTCATCTAATAAGTTAGGATATGAGCTGAGACCTCACGATCCCGCACATGAAAAAGGAGATGTAATGGCTCTCTCACTATGCTGTAGTTTAAGATTGGACAGTTAGACACAAATAAACATAGCTGAGAATTACGTTCACCACAGCCTCGAGAACAGAGCATACTGAGTTCGCAAACTTACATTTTTGTGCGTTTTTGTACAGCTGAAATAACCACCACGACAGGAGGTTGAAAAGCTTAACAAAACCGTAACCGTAACCGAATAAGCTTTAAAAATCGTACCGAATAACGCCGAAATTTTATGCAATATCATCTCAGAAAGAGTTGGACAGTTGCATCGAATAACACCGGAACCGTATTCAGTATCAAATACATGTTCTCAATAGCAACTTTGGTTTAAGAATATACACTGACGAAGATGAAAAACGTATGCATTCGGGATGATTTGATCGAGGATGGTGACTGATGATAACCAGGCTGGGTATCTGTCATTGACAGACATTACTATGCAGGGATATTAAACTGATTAATATTACGCATATATATAAAGAGCAACCAAAAAAAAAATGTATACAAATACTTAGGAAAATAGATACCTCTATATAATAATATACATGTGCCTCTATTAAATTTTAAAAACACTTTGTATTGACTACTAGTAACTTAGTATGATATTGTCTTTCAACATGCGGTTTTAATATTCCTTAAAGTGTGCATACTTTTTTTTTTATCGGATCCTGTATATTTAACATGCCTTCATGAGAATAGTTATCATAAGTAAATATCACAAACTTTGCGCCCCACACATTAAAAATAATAATAATAATAGTAATTAAGATTAAGAATAAAATGAATGTTTTTCTGCAAAGGACCACCTTGCTCGAGGCCTTGAATTCACTGTTTTGCCTTTAATTATTAAGTGTGAAACAGATCTATAGTCTAGTGAGACTTATATAGCATGATGAAAATATTTATGTGTGTCACGTTTTCCCGCAATCTCCTCGTCTTTGTTGGAAAGGCTAGGTGCCAAACCTCTATAAATAAGAACCCAGGGGATTACATTGATATTCATTTAAGCCTTGATTTGAGTTTTAAATCGTCCTGACTGAGAAAACTAAGGGCCAGACTTTTGCACTGGAGTCAGAAAAACCATGATTGGAGTTTTAAAAAAGATTCAAACTATTGTAGGTCCCCTCCCCCCCCCCCCCCTTTCCTCCCCCTCCACAAATCTACCCCTTCTCATTCTCAGCGAATTTCTTTGTCAAAGTAAACCCTCTCAAAATAAAGTCATTAAAATATCGAGAATAGACAGGGAAAACCTAGACAGTGGACAAACAACAAAACAGTTTGAAAAGAACTGTAGACTCTCACACATGCAGGTCTTTTAGATTGATTCTTGTTTTCGTAAAGCTGAACGAATAAAGTAATTATTGCAACTAGGTGCAATTAAATGTCATGTCACTGGAGGATCTCAATTTGTTTTTTTCTTATAATTATATACATTTTCTTACTTTTTATCTGTGCAGTAAACATTTGGTGCAGTCGTATGTGCTTCCATAATATGTATCATTTTTTTAATCAAATAATATATCGTTGGTGCTCCACATGCAACTGAAGTGTAAAAAGATTATATCAAATCATGCAGAGCGCAGGTGTACTGGCTCAAACAGGCCTATTGCTTGCAACACTGTGAGATAACGCTATGCTGTATTGATAAGTATGATAAAGATGTCCATGCAGGCAATTGAGGTTGTCGCCACTACAGTGCGGAAAGTCACCTGGAATCGTCGGTGTTGTTGCTGGCAGGATCGTTGTAGTACTCATGGTCGTAGGTCTAATGGTCGTAGGAGCTGTTGTCGTTGTTGACATTGTTGGCAAAGGAATAGTTGTTGTTGTAGTAGTAGGAGCCTTTGTTGTAGTTGTTGGGGCCATTGGCGTGGTGGTTGCATGAGGTGTTGAAGTCAAAGGGGTTGTTGTGGGACTTCGTGTTGTAGCTGAGGGCGTGGTCAACACAGTTGTTGACGTTGGGGAGGTGACTGTTGTTTTCTTTACCTCTGTCGTTGTAGTAGTGGCTGGATACAAAGTAGACGATGGAATTGATGAAGATCCTGATGGTGCTGACGAAGTCGAAAACTGCTGGATCTGGTCTTTGGTACTCCCTCTGAGCTTTGTTGTTCCCTCACCTGTCAGCACGGAGGAGGTAGACACTGACTTATCTTCCACCGTAAGATTAGTTGTTGTCGCTGGCACTGTAGCCTGGGTAGAAGTAGCTGGACCCAAAGTATTTGTTAGTGTTGACACAGTGGCTTGTCTTTTGAAGATGTATTTGACTGATACTGAAGGGTCAGTGGAAAGAGCATATTTTGAAGACTGTGATACCAAGAGTCTTTGTGGCGGAGTCGAATTCGGAAGTGTCGGTATATAGGAGTCTTGATTCTTTTTGTGAAAACTGGATGATGTCTGAAATCTTAAAAACGAGCTAGGTATTTTTGTGCTGTAATACGGAATGTCCGGGTTCTCACTGTGTTGTGCTGAATGGGTTGATTTTAGAGAAACCTTAGTTGATATGAATGACTCTGAGACAGGCGACGATACAGTAGAATGTGACACGGCTGCACCATTCGTCTGTGGTCTAAGTGATTCATGTGTTGTTGAGGTTGTGGTTATATGGTCGATATGGCGCGAGTGTGGTGCTGATGAGGAGAAGCTAGTCTGTGTTGTAAAAGATGGTGTTGTCTGGAATGAGTAGGAAGTTGTCGATTGGGTTTGTCGTGTTTTCTTTGTTGATATGGGCGATGGTATTGGCAACAACGTACTCAAGGATGGCACGGAATGTTTGGAATGGACTTCTTGTCTCTTAGGTGTGAAACTAGGTGGTGGTTTGGCGAATGGCACGGTCTGTATACCAAAGGGTGTAGAGCTATAACCCGCACTGGTTGTAGATGGCACGATGTAATTCAGGAGCGTTGTGGCGTCATTGTTTCCTTTGTCAAATGTGATTGGACCACGGATATCGGCATTGGGCCTGACTCTAGATGAAGTTTGCGGCGTTGGCGCAGGAGATGTGGTCGACATGACGTATTCTGTAGATATGTCATTGCTGTGTGTAGGAAATGGTAAGGTATTTCCTGGTGCAATTGTTGTTGTTGTGGTAGAATCTGTGAAGCCCTGTGTCGGTTTGGATGTGGAGATATCATTGACTGCAGTGAATGCAATATTTCTTGTCGCTACGGGAGAGATAAATGACATTGCTGATGTGAAGGCATACACATCTTTGCCGCTACCAGAGACGTTTCTGAAAGTTTGACTCTTTTTTGTAACCGAAGAGTCAGTTGATGACAAAATTTTAGAATACGTATGTAATATTGTTGTTGATTCCTTTTGTGTTTGCTTGATAACAAATGAGGTGGGCAGACTACGTTGAGTTGATGATTGAGATAAAGAAGGCACGGAGAAAACATCAGGGAAAGTTGTTGCCGTTATGGATTTTGATCTAGGCCTACCTGTCTTTGGTCTCCGATTATAAGCTGGTCTTATCATATCTGTATTTGGAGTAACAAAGGGTACATATCGATGTGAGTTCAGTGCTGTAGTGTCTTTATAAGGGAACATTAACTTATTTAGTTTCTCTGCCAAGTTAGGCACAGGTGAGGGATAGAAATCTGTAGATTTGTCTGGCGCTTCATCTCTAACCAGGATCTGAGGTCTGCTTTTGAGGTTCTCTCTCAATAACTCCAGTTTAATTGGAGGTGGTGATGATGACCCTGGCAGACCGGTGACTCTCATGGATGCAATGAGGAAATTCCGTTTATTTAAACTCTTTGACTTATCAACGGAAGATAAACTTTGGGCATTTTGTATGTTCTGATTTTTAATTGTATTATCCAATCTTTGCCGTTTTCTAGGGCGTGGCGAAAAAGAAGGTTTGTCTGTTTTTGCTGAGCTTGAGAAAGAGGACACTGAAGGCACGGTGGTGAATGTCGATGGAGCTATAGAACTGTAGGGTAGTTTCATTCTGGCAGTAATATCTTCACCAACAGCGAAATCGTCTGCGTATTCTGAAGATTTTTGTAAGGCAGCTGTGCTCGAAGTGATCATGCGTGTAGATAATGATACTGTAGTAAGCATAACATATAACAGTGAAGTGTCTGTTGACTGAAGTTTGGCGTTACTATAGTTAGTACTGCTAGAGGATGCAGATGATGACGGTTTCGCGTCAATGGCTATTTCTCTTGCATGAGATTCCATTCTGTCTCGCAATGGTTGTTCCTGTGCTGAGGGAGGTAATGATGTCAGCAATTTCAATAAAACATTATTTTGTTCAACATTCGATCTTGCTGAGACTGATGATGTGGAAAACGTTACGGTACTTTCGTCTCTCGTACTCCGAAACATATCTGTCGAGATTTACACACATTTTATGCAATGCCATGGTTGTTTCAAAACTGGCTAGACTGGCTAGGGACTCACAGAGGTAATGAAATGTTCTTAGTGCTTTCTGATGCAAAACAATGGTGAGCAAAAGTAACCAGGACATGTTTGCAAGATGAAATTTACATCAATATAAGAAAAATCAACACAGGTTTCCGAAAAATCTCATACAAGAATTACATAGAGCACACTTCATACTGGAAATTTAAACGAGATTGACTGACTTTTTTTCCTCTTTTTTTTTTTTTTCTCAAAGGGAGACATTTAAACCTAAATATAATTAAAAGCATGCACGTCTGAATCAGGGGTAGTTCAGGATGGACGAAACTGTTCCTTTCCACTTGAATTTACAAACAATGTTATCATTTCATGTTATCACTTCAGGCCATTGATTGTTATATCATAAGAAAACATGATCCGGGAGGAAATGATTTCGACATGAAAATAAGTATTCTTTATGAAATAATAGGCCCATTAGTGAATCATTATCAAACTAAATATGATGAGATCATTGACCCTAGCATTATCCTGCAGTCCTGAAAAATGAGAACAAGAAACTTTAAAAAGTTTGGTGGTCTGAGGATGGAGCTGGGCATATATCAGAAATAAACTAAGTAAAAAGTCATAATAAGGGTCTGTGTGATTTCTTTGAATGTCGGGGTTGATCTAACACAAAATAAAAAAGAATCAGTAATTCATTTTCTCTTAGGAAGTGGGATAAAGGAGAGGGAGGGGGAAGAGGTGGAGGGGAGGGAAAGGGGATTGGGGAGGAGGAACGGAGGGGAGAAGAAATTTCTTAGAAACAAACTAAATAGACGGCAGTAAACAACATGGTTGAGGGAACTGATCTGGACCCCACATCCAGAACAGCAAGAAAACAAAATATACGTACCCATCTCAAGTTCCTTTGTCAATAGTTAGTTTTTGTGACTTGAAACTTGTTTTGTGTGTGTGTGTGTGGAGACTCACACACCCTCCATTCAGCACATGCCAGTCGTTTAGTGTGAACATAGGCATGAATAACGTGTGCAATCGAGGATTTTTTTTTTTTTCTGAATTCCCAGAAAGGCGTGCATAACAGATCGTTTTTTTTTTCCCCAAAACTAGCCGTAAATTAAACACACACTGATATCGATGTTTCCTAAACAGTGTGTGTGGCTATTAACATCAGACACAGTAAAAAAAATTGTTTCTGTTTTAGCTTTGCCTTTATTCTGTTTGAATTCTATCCATGCGGTCTGACTACAAATTACAGGAACAAACAGTTTAATCTTTTGTTTGACTATCATGAGGGCGCTTGGACACGAGGTAAGATACTGATTTCCTGGGAAATACCAGTCACTGCTTTTTGTTTGTCAGTTGTTTTTCTACACTAATTTTCAGAGATTAGATCGATATCCTTGTATGATTCATCTCAAGAAACGCTTTAGCAAACAGTGAAGCATAAGCAGTACGTGATATAGATGATAAATGGAAGAAAGAAAGAGAGAAAGAAAGAAAGAAAAGAAAGAAAGAATGAATAAATGAATGAAAGAAAAAAGAAAGAAAGAAAGAAAGAAAGTAAGAAAGAAAAATTTTGGAGTTGTAAATGAAAAATTCATATTAAAAAATGAAAAGAAAAAAAAAAACAGTGAAGTCTTAGCATTGTTCTAAATTTCTCACACAGAAATAAATATGTCTGAAAATCAGATTGCTATCTGGCTGTAACCATTAAAAATCACAACCCTTCAATCCCTTAAATTTACAACAACCGCAATTTTTGCCCTTTTCGGGTAAGGCAAAAAAATAAATAAATAAATAAAAATAGGCCTATCAGGAACAGTCTGGGTGTTTGGCTTTCTGTAACTTTTAAAAAGTCACTGAGTCATACATGATAATGACACCAAAGATAGTGCAGTGATTTTGACGGCTTCGAGACCTAATGACTGTTGTTTAATGAATAAAACTGCTTTTATGACATGACCTTTTATGATAACTCAGTCACTCCAACAGGTTGCCCACAGATGCGTGCACAACTTCAACTTCAGTCTTTCAATAATGAACAAATTATTGTTTCAAAGTCAAATAATAAAAATAATAATATTGTCATCAATACTATGTTGAAAGAGGAATTATTGTGGCATATATTTATGGCGAAAAGTTGAAATACGTCTTTAAGAGTTAGTCACAATCAGAAGCGGTTTTGGTAGATGTTAAACATGTAGCCTATTTTTAATGTGGAATTACGCCTAATCAGCTAAAATCCAAGACGTCATCATATACCATCTGAACTCTAGCTATAGAAATATTTCTCAACGATTGTCACATTTTGTTATCTCACTTATTTCTCTGTTACACACAAGGGTGCACCATTCAGTATGCCACAAGCTCTTCCCGCCGTTTCCCTTCCTAAACCTCATAAAGCAAACCATATTAGAGAACAAGATGACCACTACCGGTACTGTCAGTAGAGGACGGACTGGCGAGATCTGTCGACGAGGTCACGCTGGGGTCAACAGTGGTACACGCATTCTGATTGGTCAACAGGCTGGTTGTCACTATGGCAACAAGAACTGAAACAGAAATCAACAATACTTCATTAAAAAATGGACAGCAAATTTAGAGAATGTTCTCAGAACCAACAACTCATCTGATTTGACAATCAAACAGATCTCGTTTGGGAAGAATCACTAAGAGTAAAAGAGTTCATAGCCGCACAGACCCTAACTGTGCAGAAATCAACAGTGCATAATAAAATAATATCTGATGGCCATCAGTTACTGGGTTTTGACTTTGAGCTTGCTCTGTCTCATACATATTGTACAACATAACAACACATCCATGTGGACACACGTATGTGCAGAGTTTTATCTCTTATGTGAAGTTCAAAAGAAAATTTTATGAAACACATTTTGTCCACAATAAACATGTGTCTTATCTCTTATCTTATTTGATCTATTTTTTATCGTATGCTGAATAGATCTATCTTATAATAAGTTCCTATCAATGAATTTTATCTTCAGCATAAACTGGTTTATGTTTGCATAAACTGATTTATGTTTCATTTAGAGTCTATATCTAAGCCCACATTTAAAGATGTAAAGATCAAAATCTCATTGCCTTTAGCAATATTTACTTAGCAGTACCAGAAAAACAACTGCAGTTTCACAGGTCGAGTTCATAAAGAATCTTTATTTTCAATTTCTGGATTATGTCAGAAACATCCAAGTCCTCCCCAAATGGCCTTCCGCGTATCTGTATGGATTGACCTACAGACAATAAGACTGACCAGTCAGTTCTCTACAACTGCAGCTGGTCTAGTGATGAGCTATTATACAATTTGAGTTTGGAGTAATCGGCACAATCGGAGCCAAATTGCTGCAATGATTCAAGCAAATTGGCCGTGTTTACAAAGCGTCTTTGATCAGATGCTCTTAACTCAGGGTTTAAATATGATGATGCAATCTTCATTAAATTACTGTATTTATTAAAACGATATGAAAACAGGATCCACAAGAGATAAAAAAAAAAATTAGATGTCACAATCTTTGCTCGTCTTTTCACTGCCAGGAAACATTTTTATGTAAATCATGATGTTGAACACAGAGTTCCTCAAACACCTTTCGGCCTCGATATGAATTCAGATGTCAAACCTTGCTTGGGCTGCGAAATATATTACTATTCCAGCAATTGCTTTTAAGTCAATGAATAGAACATAAAAAGAGAAGTGAGCGAAATGTGGCTTAGGGAGACGAGATTATAAGGATGTTAACTGTCACCAGAAAAACTTCATTTTGTCTAGATTACTAGCTAATCAAAGTCCTTCAGATAAAGTCATAATATGCAGTCTGATCGGAGCGAGTCAAAACAATGAGTGTACAAAGTCCACTGAAGGGCTTGAAATGGTAATATGAATCGTGGAATAGGTCGGAATAGATGAATAGATGAATAGATATATTGTTCAGTTCCTCGGAAGGGATTCCTGTTGAAAAGAAAGTAGTCGAGAATGGACAGAGAATTTCAGTCAAGAAGTGGATAAGGGCCAATGAACGGGAGAATGCAAAGAGAGATAACTGGGACCTGGTTATCGCTCCATTTGCTAACAAGCCACACCTTGAATTCAGGAAGCCTTAAAACCTGACGCTCCAGCAGATAAACCAAAAGCTATCGACATCAAACCGGGACTCCTGCTTAAACTGTGGTGATAACACCTGGGCGGGACGTGCAGTGAGTGATTGGGCGACACACAGGACTGAAACACGCGTGATAATATCAGCCAGGGAACCTCTGATATGGAGAGCAATGTTTGGGAAGGTTTTCGCGGCAGGGAACCACATGAGGATGTCACTGCAATTCGTGTTGCAAATAACAAGAATTTCATTTCCTGGACACGATGTGCACTGCGCGCTTAAGGGGGTGGGGGGGGGGGGGGGAGGCGGGTCCTGAAGGTGATTTTTTTATTCTTCTTAAAGATAGACTCTTTTAACCTTTTCCCTTGCATTCGGCATGTTCAAATTAGAGGAAAACAATGAAAAAAAA
>JBCEWB010170439.1:0-10225 GCA_039654565.1 Peronia peronii | reverse complement strand
TCTCCACCCCTGTCCCCATTTTACTGCACATCTAGCACTGTGCGTTTCTCTCAAGTGAACAGCATGATGTGGAATTACACCATAAGTACTCGGGTGTCTTGGCTCAACACCAGGCTCTTAGGTGGATTTTTTTTTAATCTGGAAGCACCCGGAGCAGGTTCTTAGAGGGGTAAATTATAGAGGAAAAATTCCGTTTCGCAGCACAGGCGGGTTCTTAGACGAATCGGGCTCTTAGGCGGAGGGTTCCTAGGCGGAGAGCACTGTACTATTTCTTATAAAGACATGTGAAGTTATATCTATAGACAATTAATCAAACCCAAGAGATTCTAATTTTCTTTCCAAAATCCATGATATATTTTAAAAAATATCACTTTAATATGATGGCTATGATCTTTTTCTTCTGAATAATTTCATTTCTTCACAAGGCAGTCAGAATCTTTGGTATAACAATTAAACTACATGGCTAGCAGAAACATCATACTTGTATTCATTTTTTTATATTTAGCTGTACTTTTGTCAATATATTCCTCTGTTATGAGAATCATACGAGCTAATTTGTCATGACCAGTAGTGACTTAAGTTACTGCTCCTCATCCCTGAGTACTGAGACCAGTTCCATTCTTAAACATTACTAATTAATCCATCATAATGATGAAAAATGCCAAGAATTAGAAGGCTATTCCTTTCTAATTATTTCCCTGAAATGAATTATGATAGTACTGATATCATAGTATTTCACATCATCCTTCCCACAATTTACTCTGGTCTAAATGATTTCCTGTGTGAACTGGGAGAGTGATCAATAAGCCTGTGATGGTTCAGAAGACACTTTGACATGAAATAGATCACTTGGTTTTCATATCTTAAGCTTGCAATTGTGGGTGATTGTTTCAGGTCAGAGCATTTACCACTTCCTCCACAGATCATGTTTTCATAATATTGTGGGCATCGCCATAAAGCTGGAAATAATACTTTCAGATGGATACCACTAGACCTAAGTTGAAAGAAATGTTAGGGAACACTAGCATGGTGGCAGTCAGTGATTGAGCCCATACAATTCAGTTGCTGAGTTCCACACAGGTGGAATCTAACATTTGGACATACTAGATTTGACTCTGAATCCATGTAAACAGTAAACTGATCTATATCTATCTACTAAATAGATTTAATAATAGAGATTACTACTGTAATATCTAGACATGTAAATAATTTACATAGATCTAGAATCTAGATCAAAGATCTATATGATATAATAATAATAATAATAATAATAAAAGGCATTTATATAGCGCCTCACCCCTGGAGGGCTCGAAGCGCTTTACAGAACGAAAGTGTTTTACACTTACAGCCACACACGAAATATGCCTCAAAACAAACGGGGGCAACAACATACGTACAAATTCATAACATACATGATTCGAGACATGCTCACATACATACTCATGTAATACAACTCAACCACATTTGTAAGTCTGTAGACATGACTGACAAACATCTCACGGGAAAAGCCTGAAAACATTACTGACAGATGCTTGGTGAACAAGTATGTTTTTAACTGTGGTTTAAAATATGATCTGATCTAGACGAATATAAATGCTGATTTTGGCACTCGTCTCGTTCCATGGTCACGGCTTATCTGTGCAACAGAAGTCGCAATCTGGAAGTGTTGGCACATACAATTACTGACTTCCAATTATACAGGAGTCTAATAGGGGCATGATTATCACTAATTTAAGTCTACTAGAACATACCCTAGCCCTAATCCTAAAATCAAATAATGACAACACATTGGCGTTTGATTGTATGGTTAGGGCACATACCAACATACTTACATTAGCAATTATAATCATACTCCAATATAATTGGAAGGCTGTTGCACTTATTATATGTATATGTGCCATTTCTACTTTCGCCGTTCGGGTTGAAACTTCCATTGTAGAGACAGGCCACGACCAGGGAACGAGATGAGTACCCAGATTTCAATATAGGGCTTTCCATAGTCCTAAGCCCATGTCATGGCATAGTCTGAGCAAACTGATCTAATCTAGACTACTAGCAAATCTTCTAGTAGCATCCATAGAGTCTGAGAGTCGACGAGAGATGATTATTTATGTTGTTACCCACCTGGAACATTCATGGACGGGTCTGCTGCTGAATAGGGATTATAAACAGGTGGCACTTTGTCCTCCATCTCAATACGATTTGTTATGGTGTCTAATTTCAGGAACACTTATTAACCCAAAGGGTGATTTCTGTCTCGTAAAATAAATCTACTCTATTCTTGGTACGGATGATGTAAAACTATTATCCAAGGACGAAGCGGATGTTGCTACAGCATGGGATAATGATATGCCAGGACAAATCTGATTCTTGGAGCTAAAATAAATACCTTGCCGCAGATTCTTTTTTTTTTTTTTCTACAAATTGTCTGCAGTAATATTTTTGTAATGTTATATCCCTTTACTTAGTAGCAAATCTGATGCACATAGCAAAGAGATTTTGATTCAATAAAAAAATGAATGAAACCTAAGATAATTCTGCTCATTAAAAAAAATATGAAACACTGAAAACTGGCAGGAAAATAAATCTATAAAAAGATTGTCATTTTACTCACAAAACAAATTAGATTTATTTTTCTAGATGTTTATTATACGTTTATAATTGGTTTATGGAATCATAAATCATATTTTTATAAATTATTTTAAAATACATGATAAGAAGATTTTGCCATTGGTTCTGTAATTACTTCGTTGTAACAATGAAATTATCTGATTTATGTCTATGTGATCTCTCTCCTCAGCGATTTTAATCTAGTTTAGCAGTTTAAAATAGAACTGTAGAAATGCCGGTTTGTGACAATGAAAATACCTGTCAAAATAGCTGCATTTCCTGTCCTTATTTATCTTCAAAAACATGCTAATTTTTTTTAAAGCTAACCGCAAGTTTACATTTACTAAACCAATACTATAAATATACATTAACTGATCACCGACAGTGTCGACTGCAGATATTTATATGAACAGGTGGGTAGGTCAAAAATTCCTGCCATAGTAATGCACTGTTCAGAGGGGTAACGTCTGAGACAGACTGAAAGATTTATTTCCAATGTTCAGTTGAGGTCGTCGATATCAGGTGATCTTCAGAATAGGTAGACAATGGTCCATTCTTCGTAAGAGCATTTCTCAAACCGTTTCTGCTGTTGCTGTTTATCTCCATTTGGTTGATCAGAATGGAACGGCAGAAATCCATCTTGGGGAGGAAAAAGCGAGGTAGGTAAAGACACTCGAACAATAACATCAACAACAAAAAAAGTCGATCACATAATGAGCATAGATCTGTGATGAAATTGATATCAAGAGTCATATCTTATGGGCAATATTTATGTTGTAAGATCTCTGCCATGCATTGAAAAAGGGAAATTTCCTCTCGCCTTTGTTATTGTCAGGGTCACAAATTAATTTGAAAATTTCTTAGCATTGTGTACTATTGTGAACACAGGCCTATCTAGATCTAGATGTCGTTGCTTGTATTATAGCCATAAATATTAATCTTGTGAATTTGACCAGGTTGAGCCTATACATTGCATTACTCTTAGACTCCAGATCACATGAAAGTAGAGGTAGATCTAGATTTGGATCTGTTTGAATCATCAGTAAATAATATCTTAGGCATTCAAAGATTCTCCTCCCAAGAATATTTTGGAACTGTTTGATTTCAAGACTTGCAACTTTTACTGCAGATTTATTTGTAGTTTTGTAGTCAGTTTCAGTTTACTGGATTTTTACTGGCATTATCATTATGCATGTCATTTATTTCTCAGCCCCAACAGCTGCCCCTGGTGATTTTATTGCCTTGGGGAAACAAGCAAAAACTGGTGAAAATGAGGCAAAGCGACCAACAAGTCCTCAAATCTTGGGACGGAAAAAGGATGCCACAGGTCCCGCTCTATCTTCAGCAAGCTTAGCCAAGAAACCAAAACTTGGGGGTCCATCATTTGGCCCACTTGGCCGACCTCATGGAGATGCTTCTGGTTTAAGCTCAGCAGCAGGTTCTGTACCACAGTACGATGAAATAGCAATTACAGGTAACTAACCTCAGACAAGATATTGTGAAAGAACCAAATATAGTGAGATCATGCCACAATACTGCAGTGTTATAGCTTAATGGTGACTTACAATTATTTGCAAAACACTGTAAAATTCTAATGAGAATAGCAAAAAAAATGCACACTTATAAAAGAAACATTTTTTACCCATTATATGCATTTAAACAAATTTGTATAATTTATTTCTTTGTATGGGCAGAAAAAGAGAAAGACATGCTTGACTTGCAGTGAAGACGGTTTAACAGTCAGCATCATCCTGGCAAAGTGTACCATTGATATATATGTAACATTTGTATTTTTCAAAGTGCATATTGGTTTAAGTTTTTGTCTAGACTTCAACACAAAGAATGTCAAAACTGTCACAGTAAAGAGGCCTGCCTGATGTTGCTAAAGCAAAGACTAGTGGGCAGAGGAGAAATTTGATTTGAAATTGTGTTTAATTTCCATGTCGTTTTGAAGTGTAAACTGTGTATAATTCCATGTGATCCTTATTTCCCTAATTCTGATTTTGTTCTAGTTGAGCCTGCAGAGCTTTTGTCCTCCATACTGACAGCAGATGAAGACATGAATGATGAACGAGCTGAAGGTCTTATATGTGGTGCTGTCAAACATTTGAGGAGCAACAGATCTAAACCAGACCAGATTGTTTACCTCACTTTGATGCATCTCGCCAAAAGCAAACCCAATCTTTTCTGCACTGAAACAGTGATAGAGGTATTTCGTGTAGATTTCAACAAAGTAGGATCTATTAATTTGATCTGGTGACAGCCATCTGCAAGATTACTGTTGGTTGAAGATTTTCATAAAAGAAAATAAACAGTATTAGTCTCAGTTGTTTATTTTTACTTTTTATCTGTGTCCAGACATCCAGTTGTCTTATGTTGATTTTGATTTACTTGTTTAGTATTTTAATTGCCTGGCATAACATCATGATTGTTTGTTTGTTTGTCTTGATAAGTGTGCCAATTCCTTACATTTGCTATGGATTTGGAATCTTTAAAATAGGAACTGCAAGTAAAGCTGTTATAAGTTCAGTAATATCTGCTGCCAGAGCAATATGATATATGCCCGTGTCTTCTCACGTGTTTTTGTTTTTTGAGGTATGACTCGTTTCATTGAAAGCTTAGTTATAGTTTTGTCTGCTTCTGCATTCTTTCTTCCAGGCCTTTTGTGGACTCCTGAAACGAGAGATGGCTTTAACTTTTAAGGCTAAGGGTAACCAACTGGTCTCAGTGCTGGCATGTAATGTACTCATGAACGCATTTGCAGAGGAGGAAAATTGGCCAGATAACTTTGTGAAGGTTTGTTATCCTGGACTTTTTAGTAGTTAATCTTGTCACATTTGTAATTATATGCAGGCAGGTTGAAACTACTGCCATTGTGTATCCAGCACAGTTAAACATTGTCATGGATAAGTTTAACAAAGATTCAGCCTACTAGGAATCAGCAACACAAATTGTTATGCTGTGTTTGGTTTCCTGCATTCTTATGCAGAATATGGGATCATTAGATCAACAATCTAGAGGTAGGGCACATCTTTTAAGCTGAACCTGTACTTTTGATTACCAAAAAAAAAAAATCGAAAGCTGTGAAAGATTTTGAACATCATTTATCAATACCACAGGGCTGGCTTATTGTTTTAGGCACCAGTTTGTTGAGATGAATAATAGTTATGGCTTAGCCTTGCGAAAACTAAATTTGCTGTCCGTGCACACAGACACCATTTAGGACTCTCTTTCTCAATAACACTACATTTGCATGGTACAACTTTTTTCATATGGCGTTTTTACACGACATATATGCAGTTTGAGATTTTATTTTTGAAAATGATCTGTTGAATTAAAAAAAACAAAATGACCTGTTTGATTTTTGAGCCAGGTTAATGAAGAATTATTGATAACTTGATATTTACTGTGCAAATTTGTTTTGTTCAATACACAGTGGTTAGAGCTAATTATTTTCAAAGGGTTAGACATCAGCCAGTATAAATGTTTCAGCTATAGTCTAAACGTGGTCTGATTATACCGTTTTACTATGACCAGGTGTTTGTTGAAGATTCATTGGGTGAGAGAGTATGGGTAGATCGTGAGGACTGCCGCACATTTGTGGAGAACATTTACACAGCTTTTGGCACCAAGAAATCACCGAAGCATCTGTTAATGACAACAGCTGAGGCTTTGAGAGGAGAGACCACAGGATCCAGTAAGGCCCTTGTTATAATCTCTTTCATTCATCTTTGCTCATCGTGATATTTGTAATATTTATTAGGGCTATGCTCTTCATTTGTAGTTGCCTTATGTTACATGCACCATATCATAAGAGTTGGATCTTTTATTAAATGAGATGAGATTCAGTTGATCATGGAATTACTAATTTCTGGAGAAACTGTGTTATTCTTGATGAATATTTATGTGCATTGTATCAAAGTTTCATATAATTATGATGAATGGTTTGTGAACTGAAAGCTGTTTATTTGTTTGGTTTTTTTTTGTAGCTGTTCGTTCGTGAAGACTCTTTCCAAAAATTAGCTTTCATTCGATGACAGAAGCTTCTTTAGGGAAGCACATCAAAACCAGATCAGTTTTGCTAAAGTCTTATTGTCTGTTGACTGTTGCAGCTAGTCCAGCTCAGATGATGATTGACGATGATGACTCCTCATCCAAGATGAGTGGTGATGGAGGAGATGGAGAGAAGTCTAATTCAAGTACAAGTTTTGCATCAAGTCTGATTCAGAGGTATAGTTTGCTGTATTTTGTTTGTAAGCTCTGTCTAACAAAGAAAGCTCTCAACAATTCCTGATCCAAACGGGAGGTATGGGAGCATTTTTTTTTGCCCATGTCATTTTGATAGTCTTTAAAATTATTATTTTTGTACAAAATTAATCTCATTCTTACCTTGTTGTTTGTAAAGTTTCAGACTATTATTTTATATTAGTGGTTAGGTTGTTATATTACACTGTCAAAATGGCAACTACGCTCCAGCGGGATTAGATAATTTTGTCAAGTTTGTATTATAACATGCTCTCTGCAGATGGATATGATATATACTGGGGAACTTCAGTAAGAGATTCTGTATTCTCAGATACCCCTACCAACAACAGGCAATTGAGGCTTATGTTTTGGACATCATTAGAGACATTTTGAACCGCCGCCAGCCAATGGACTCGTCCACACGCAATTTGATTCGTTTAATGACTTCGACAAGTGGATATGGAGAAGTCAGAAACATGGCTGCACAGCGGATTGACATGTGGTTACAAAATCCAAAGGTATAATTGTGAAGCCAGAACTTCTTCATTTAATGTGACAACACTGCTTTAATTACCCCCGCAGGGGCCTGGGGCATATAAATAGGTTCTTTGTTCCCACCTGCAGGTAGTGAAAGCACACCATTGATAGTGGAATGTCTTCCATGGATTGCCATCCTTGACGTTCCAAGGGTGACATCTCTTCTCTCTCCTTGCTCCTGTCTTCTGTCCCACTCTCTTGCCTCTCTTCTTCTTGATGTGTAAATGCATCTTACCATATTTGGCACAACATGGCCATGATCGTGCTTACAGCCGTTAAACCCCAGCACTAACAAACAAAACAAATACTATTTTAATTGAGGTAGAAGACTAATTTAAATTGATCTGCTCATCATACAACCCACCATTATGAAACAAAATTATCTGTAAAACAATGATTCAATGATTTGTACTTTTTTATAGATGACTAGTGTAGTTTTCACTGCTCTACTAATGCAATATTTTACAGCTTGGTATTTGTTTCTTTCACATGTCCTTATGTGCATTCATATTTTGATTATTCCGGGTCATTATTTTTGTCCAAGATAATGTTATGGAATTTCAAGGCATACATTGTCAACCGGCGGTTAACGCAACACATTAATATAAACATATATATGCAAAGTTAAATGAGCTGAAATAGATGAAAGTACTATCGGAAGTGTACTTAAAGTGGCAATCTTCTCTCTCAGCTCACCCGAGTGTCGCAGGATCTCCTGCTGGCTGTCTGTACCAACTGCGACAAACATGACCAGAATGACCTTGAGGTCATCAGTCACCTGACCAAGATGCGCATGAAGACTAAACCTCTTATCAACCACTTCCTCAACTGTATGAGGTAACTCATTTGTTGACTTGTAATTTCTGGGGCAGCAAAAATTTGAGAGTGGCGTTTCATTGGCTGTACAACAAAAAGGCGAATAAATAACATTACTGGTATGACAAAAAGGTGAACCCATAAATTTCTCTGCAAGACAAAACAAGATAATTTATTGACTAATTATTGACTGATTGTCAGGCAGAGAAAGTAAAGAGGTTCACCTTTTTGTCGTACAGAGGTTGTCACCTGTTCTCCTGTGTCGTACAGCCAACAATTTGTAGTATGGCCAATAGTTTGATCAGGATATGAGAATTTATAGTGTTTGCATACATTTATTTCTAAAGAGGTTTAGGTGCACAGATAAAGCACCAAGGTAGTTAAAGCTGAAGCTGTCTGTTTGTCTTGTTACATATGAGAAAGTATTAATCTTATATGACATCAGATAGGCTTGCTTGAATCAATTATAGATATATCAACCACAGGATGATGTGAAAGACTATGGTAGTTCATATTATGGCATCTTAATGTGGATTGCTTTTTGTGTGTGTGGGGTGGGGGGGGGGACAGGGAGGGGGGGGCTATTTGACCTTGATTGCTCCATTAAAAGTAACGTTATAGATAATTGAAGTCATATCATTATTCTCTGTTTTTATGATTATTATTTCTTGTTGTTTCCCTAGGTTATAGTAATGTGGTGGTATCATGGGCCGTTTTTTTTTGTATCATTTCAGCCTGTGAATAGCTTACAACACATGCGTGTGATTACTGTATTCAGGAGTTTTGCAGTAGAATTTGCTTTTGTGTCATTCCTGATATTAACCCTTTGAACCCATAAGCCCGATATATCGGGCTGACCCGTATATGGCTGTGACCTGTAAGCCCTATATATATCAGGCTGGCAGGCCTACTTTAGACCCGATGTTCCATATAGTAAATTTAGCAGGAATATTGGAGATAATAAGGCAGGACCATTTCATCATCAAAATACTGTAAACTAACCCTATTTTGTACTAAAAAAGCATGTGTTCCTAACCCCAGTCAAATTTCCTCAATTTTGGCCCAGGAGCCCAGGGGAGCAGGGTCGGTTGGGTTCAGGGGGTGAGGGTTCAAAGGGTTAAACTGCATTTAAAAGAGCTCAAAGAGCTCATGTATATTTCAGGTAAGTTTAAGCTACTTTTGTCTCATGCATATTTATAATTTTTCTCCAGAGAGTTGTTATCCCAGCATCCCGACAACCTGCGTCTGATTCTCAACCACACCCTCTACAACGAGCTGTCTACCTCTCGCAACCCCAACAACATGCCATTATTGGCCGTGCTCTTCTCTCACTCCCCAGACCAAGCGGCCAAGGTATGAATATTTCATATCACCAGTTTGAACAAGGAAATGGCCATTTTAACTCTCTGCATCTCTGATCAATTTTCATGGGTGAAACATAAGTATTCTGTTACTTTTTTTGTTGTCCTTCCGGGTTACATGATTAATTTTCATGTATGAAAAATAAAAATCTACTTATTTTAGTTGTCCTTCAGGGTTACATGAGTAATTTTCATGGGTGAAACATTGTTTTTCAGGGTTACATGATTAATTTCATGGGTAAAACTTCAGTTTTCTACAACTTTTCTTTGTTGTCCTTCAAGGTTACAGGATTAATTTTTATATTAAAACAGGTATTGTGTTGCATTCGTCCTTCAGGATTGCATGATTAATATTCATGAGTAGAATATAAGTAATCTACTGCTTTTTTTTTTTTATCATCTGTCACGGTCACATCAGAAAAGTTGTGTAAATGGTTTGTTGGAGTGAAAGTTCATAGATTCTATTATTACAGCTTTTGTGATTGATCATAGAACATCTTTCTTGGAAGCTTCTCATGAAAATGATGTACACAACAGCTCCACAGAGATAAAGTGTTAAAGATACTTAATGGAAGAGGAAAGATGTCTTTTGAAAATCAGTCTGTGGAAGTGGTGGGGAAGAGTCCGAAATGTATATTGTAAATCGCTCTGCATGG
>JBCEWB010170428.1:0-10225 GCA_039654565.1 Peronia peronii | reverse complement strand
TCTATCTATCTATCTATCTGTCTGTCTGTCTGTCTGTCTGTCTGTCTATCTATCTATCTATCTATCTATTTATCTATATGTCTGTCTGTCTCTTTATTTAGATCTCTATGCAGTCTTTCCTCGTTAAAGTGCATCTCTCTTCCTTGTTTCACCAACCTGATCAGATCTTCGTCTTACTTTGCCTTCTCTCGTATATGGTAACATCTTATACTTTCTAGCTGTTTTCTCCTTGGCATCTCCCCCCCCCCCCCCCCAACCCCCTACCCGTCCCTTTTTTCTTGCTTTCATATTTATTTATTTATTCATTATTTATTTGTTTTTGTATATTGTTTATTTATTTTTCATTGGTTATTTATTTATTAATTTTTCTCTTTATTGATTGTTTTACATTTGTATTATTTATTTATTTATTGTGTGTTTTGTTCCTTTGTTTGTTTATTTATTTCGTCATTGATTTGTTTATCTATTTCTTTATCTATTTACATGTATCTATTGGTCAACTTGTTTCCCACTAAACCTTTGTTTTCTGACATGACTCCCAGATGTGGACCTCCAGTACAAAGCCCGGGACCTTTCATAACCTATTTCAAAAGCAGAGAATGGAGACCCAGCCTGAGCAAAACCATTCTACTATGGACGTCGTGGTTTGACGACCCGAATTGGAACCTACCTAAAGACTACAATTTCGGTAAGGTATTTATTTGATTGTGAGATATTGCAGCATAACAAGGCTGTCTGGCCATCACGTCCTTGGAAGGTTATTGGGTCAACTCGTGGCAAAGCCATACCCAAGTAGCAATGATCTCACCTTATCTATCCCTCGCCCTCCTCTCTTTTTGATTCCTCTCCCCCCTACCCCCACTCCCCACCCACAACAACATTGTTATTTTCTACCATTTTACAGATTTCCATCTAAGAGTTTGTTTATAATTTAGCACTGACTACGCTGGTCAACAAAGATTTTGCCACCAGGCAACCAATATGCTTACATTATGTCCCTGGATGCGCTGATTTCAAAGCTGATATTTTTTAGTTATTGGCCATTTTATGTCTAAAAATTGATTTTTATGCAATACTGAATACTGTACGGATTTTGTCCAGCAATGTCTCCATCTGTAAAATGGATATAGGAATAATGAAATAATTAAATTAGAGGTATGAAATGATGCAGTCAACTGTTTATGCAATAAATAGAGCTGAGAATCATGTTCAGTGATGTAATCAAGCTAATGCAATCAAGGTGGTATATTGCAATACAATGGGCCTATTGTTTTATTGTTGTCATTTTATGATAGAGTGATGTCAGCTCTCGAAGCTCTACTTTATTTTTTAATGTTGTTTACTCTTTGATAAGACAATGAGCACTAGATTGAGAGGCTGTGTAAATTATCCTGACAATATTATGTGGAAAATTTACTGCACAAGATCAGTGCAAAAAGCTGACAAGTAATGTAAAACTTGCATATAGACATTATTTTGGATGTAAAATTGGTGATCAAGACAAACCATGGGCATCTTATGCATGGCGAGTTGCATAACTTGCAATTCTGGAATATTGAAGTGGTCAACTACAGAAAATGCCTTTTGCTGTACCCGTGATCTGACCTGAAGAAACAGATCATCATATTGACTGTTACATTTGCATGACAAATATTGTGAGTTTCTCAAAGAAAATGAAACCAGTGCCTCATGACGAAGAGAATCCTGCGCCTTTTCAATCTTCAGGTCTGCTTGATGATATCAATATTACTGGTGACAAATGTTTCAGTAGTTTTGATGATGAGGACGAATTTTAAGCAGAAATTGGTGAAAAGATGCCGTACTTGGATTAATCATGAATAGCTTGATGACTTAGTCAGAGACTTTTCCTTGTCCAAAGAAGATGCTGAGGTGCTCTCCTCTCGATTATAGCAATGGAATCTTTTGAAAAAAAGATATCAGAATACCTGTTTTGTAGTCGCCTCACAAATCTTGCATCCTATTTTCAAATGGAAAATGTTGTTTGCTTCTGTAATGATATTAATAGTCTTATACAGAAGCTTCAGCATGACCACATCCCAAATGAATGGAAGCTTTTTATAGATTCAAGCAAGGCAAGTTTAAAGCTGTACTGTTATACAATGGCAAGGTTAAGCCTTCTGTGAGATTGGTGCATGCAGTGGGTTTAAAGGAAACTATGAATAAATGGACCTTCTTCAGTGTGCCAGTATGCCAGTATGCAAAACACAACCTGAACATTTGTGGTGATCTCAAAGTCATATCTTTACTTCTTGGACTAAATCCACTTAAACATGCAGATTGGGAAGCATTCCGTTTGGTTGTGGAAATTTTTATGGGATATTACAGAGCGGACAACTATTCTGACTTGGTGGAAAATCTGCTGACAACATACTGTCAGTTGGGAGCTCGAATGTCTCATAAAATGCACTTTCTTCACTTGCATCTTGACTTTTTTCCTTTCAATCCTGGATATGCCAGTGATGAGCACAGTGAAAGGTTCCACCAATATATAAAACTGATGAAAAATAAATATCAAGGCAAGTTTAATCCCAATATGATGGGGGATTACTGTTGGTTTCTTCAGCATGAAACAGACATTCCATACAATTGAAATTGCAAGAGCCTCAAATACTTCTGATTAACTCAAAGAATTCTACTAATTTGCAAGTTCTACTATTGTTTTGATAAAAACTCTGTGGACTCTTTGACAGTTTTTTAGCACTTTGAAATGTCTTAAATAGTGATTAAAATGTATCTGTGGTTTACTTTTACTGTCAGTGATATTTCTCTGTTTTATGTTACTAAGGGCCATCCCTTGGAGTTATAGTCAAATTTTGAAGTGACATTCAGTTAGTTAATTAGGCTGAAGGTAGAGGAGCAATTTTTATGAAATATTTCCTTTCACTCACTCACTCACAAGCCACTGGAATCCCCCCTCCCCCCCCCCTGGGACATAGGCCAGCGACAAGAGCTCTCCAGGCACCCCGGTCCCGGGCCAGACGTTCCAGTTGCCCCCAGGTGTAACTCATCCTTTTGCTGTCTGCTTTTAAGTCCTGGCGCCAGGTGTTTTTTGGGCGGCCCCCTTTCCTTTTCCCTTGCCTTGTGGGTTCCAGGTTAGGCCTGTCTTGTGATACTGGATGCAGGTTTCTGGAGCGTGTGTCCGATCCACCTCCAACATCTCTGCAGAATCTCTTTTTTGTACAGGTTGTTGTTTCGTTCGTTTCCTCAGCTGTTGGTTGCTGATGACCTCAGACCAGCGAATTCCCAGGATCTTCCTGAGGCATGTATTGATGAACGTCTGGATTTTTTCCATTGTCATGATGGTAGCTCTCCACGTCTCTGCACCACACAGTAGTATAGGCTTCATTATCGTGTTGAACATCCTGATTTTGATGTTAATGTCAGGTCTCTGGTATTCCAGACGCTTTTCATTTGTTGGAAGGCTGCCCTTGCCTTGCCAATTCGCACTCTTACATCTGCGTCTGTCCCACCCTGTCTGTCCACGATGCTGCCGAGATACGTGAAGTTTTCCACCTCTTCCAGCGCTTCACCTTCCAGCATGATAGGGGTTTCATTTCCTGCATTTACCTTGAGGATCTTGCTCTTTCCCCTATAGATATTTAGCCTTATGCTCACAATTTCCTTTACTACTAGCTTTCTGTCCTCAATGAATTTGCTCATACATTCCAATTGTCCCATTGCATTTAATGATATTTTATATGATTCATCAAAAATCATGCCATTCTTATCTACAATTGAGCATTTAAATTGTATTTTTTAATAAAGTAGGTATTTATACAATATTAGTAGGGTATTCTTGTATATCACTATGAGTCATGAAAATATTTAAACCAAATTTGAAGCAGCTTATAATTTGTTTTAAAATTAAGAAAAAGCTCAAGATTTCTTAGTGTCACCCTTGGAGGTGAAATTTAAACGCTGTCAGCAAAATTAAAAAAGAGAATGGAGAGCTGTTCTGTCTGATTATTTCGAATAATAGACTACCATTGTCTTGATTTTAAAAAAAAAAAGAAAAGAAAAAACTATTCCAGTTTCAGAGGTTAGCATGTCAATTTGTCAAGGGTCTGTTTTTATTTTCTGTACATCGCTTTGTGTCAAGGGTACCAGCACTAGGAACAGTAGCCAGAGCAAGTAAGCTTACCAATAACAGTATTACACCTTATCTTTGTTGTCACAGAAAGCCTTTCACTGTCCTTATGATTCTGAAATGTTAAGTGCTGTATTATTAGAGCACCGGATGTGTAGTGAGGTTTAATGTTTAGTGAGCAGAATGTAGCATTATTTTAGGATCTTATGATGTGTTTTAAAGATTCTTCTGTTGGCAGCGGATTGTGAGGTTAAGTCCTGCCGAGTGACCACTAACAGAGAAGAGCTGGATGTGAGCGATGCTGTCCTGTTCCACTCCAGAGATCTATGGAACAAGAATCACGATATACCTCCCCGACACCCTTCTCATCAGGTCAGTCACAGTGAGAGAACCTTGAAAGTGTTCGCTTATCTTAAGTAAAAAGCTTACTACACAGCAGACTGTACACTGTATGCCGACAGATGAACTTTCTACATCATTTTCTTTTGATTACTTTTCAAATACATGTAGAAACTTTAACAATGTGTGTGTGGAACTTGTCTGAATGCTACTAAATGTTAAAAGTTAAAAAAACTGACAATATTTTCAAGGAAAACAAAAATGTAAAAATCATGAACTTTTATTGGAGGGTACAATTTCTCAGGAAATGTTCACTTATTTGATTCAAACAAAGCCGAGATGAGTGGGAAATCAATATTTATTATTGTTTTTTTTTTTTTTTGTTTGGTCTTTTGTGCTAAGTTTAGAAAATCAGACCTATGCAGAAAAAAAATGATTGTTTTTTTTTCTGTGATTTTCCTCACAAAACAACAACAACAACAACAACAACAAAAACAACAAAAAACAAAAAAAAACACAAACAAAAACACAAAAACAAAAAAAAACAAAAACAAAAACAAAAACCACCACCACCACCATTACCAACAACAACAATAAAAAAACAACAGAGAAGACATTTGCACTGTGATCTGCACGGCATATGTGAAAAAGATATGAAAAGACATATACATGAAACAAATATTTATTTGTGAACAAGAAGAAATTCCTTTCACAGTTGATGAGACATATATATTGACATAATATGTATAGATGTAAAAAATGTCTTGAACAACCAGGCAGACTGAAAAAAAAAAAAGGTAGGTGCAACTTGATAAAGGTATCACTCATGACAGTAATGACTTTCTGTAGCCCTCTCAGCCAGTTCTTAGCAGGTTTACTGAATGTAGCATATAACCTCATAATAATGCTGTTTGTGCATTGGAACATAAACTTTGGAAGTCTTAAGTTTCCAGTGGTTTATTGGTGACTAGAACATATTTTTTCCAACAATTTAGTCAAACTAAAATTCAGAATTGTGGTTTTGAAAACCTTTGTTTCAAAGACCTCTATTGAGATGACGTAAGATAAAATCAACTTTATTCATCTTCAAAAGGAAATTGCATACACAGTTGATGAGACACAGAATGTATGCAACATTCATTCCACTGACATGATATAGGCCTGGACAAAAATATCACAAATTGTGTAAACAAGGCAGACCCAAAAATATGGTCTCAGCCTGGTAAGCGTATTGTTGAGACCAGAAATGGATCTCTGTAACACTCATGATTAGTTCTCTCATGCAACTTGTTGTGGATTGTTCGAGTTGAATTACCATAATTAGCAATTCTCATTTTTTTTTCTCATTCAGTCTTGTGCTTTACTTACTTTGAAGAATTTTTTAAAGTTCATTTTAGCAAGGCATATAATATATATAAAAGGCAACTAAGAAACTGGGTGTTGAATAATAAATATTCAGCTTAGCTGCATCCATGCCCCACCTTCTATTGGGAAGATAAAATTGATTCGAGTATCCCACCTATGTATGGATGACATCAGGTGTTAGATTCCATTTTAGATTTTAAGAGGTGCAACAATTATATTGTTTATATTTTTCCTTTCTTCTCTCTCTCTCTCCTTTTTTATTATTTTTTTCATTTGCTTGTAGTTGTTGTTTTGGTTATTTGCATAAGGTTTTACTGTGTTTTGGATTATATTTGTGGCCGTTGACTTTTATATTTTACTTGCATGCCATTTTGAAATGGAACATCATGCTCTTTAGGGTGGAAGAAATTTCCTCACACGGAGTGCTTTGAACAGAAAAAAAAAAAAAACAAACTAATTATCCAGGCAGAGTCTGGTTCAAAACTTACACGATACAATGGGAAAAGTCTTATGATTTTTCCTTTTGATATTACGGTAATGATCGTGGCACTGATAAAGTCTAGACTCACAGGGAAAAGAGAAAATTGTGAAGTTAGGGACCCACAAAATAGCTAAACTAAATATCTATTTTCCTCCAACAATAAACTTTTTGGGGGCAGGGAAAATAAGCAAAAGAAAAGACAAAGGATATTCATCAAAGGAACTGAAGTCAGAAGTGGAAAATCAGGTTAAAGAGATTTTTTTTATTCTTTTAGTGGGAGATAGGGCGGGGGTTACTCAGAGGGGAAGTAAAAGATTAGAAGCAAGAAAAGGAAAAGAGAAGGGAAAAAGGAAAGGGGACGGAAAAAGATAAGAACTCAGACCGGAATTTTTTTTTTTTTTTGGACAGGGAATCGTTGAGATAGCCACCATCAGGAGATTGAAAGATGAAAACGAAAAAGAAAAGAAAGATGGTGCGAGAGAAGGAAAGGAAAATGAAACTAAAGAATTTCAAGCAAACATAGATAAAAATAAGACAAACGGAGAGACTAAATGAATGAATGACTTTCTATAACACGGCGTATTCAAGACTATGTGAGAGTGTAACACTTAGTTTATTGCAGGCGCTGACCACCGGCCTGCAATAAATCATGGGGTCAATGGGGTCAGTACGTGTCTGGCAGAGGATTTCCCTACAAGGAGTGACGGTGCATGCGATAAGAAAAATTGCATAACTTTATAACCCACTTCCGGTCTTTGTATGAGAGTAAAGACAGTGGAACTCTACCAAAGCTTCAGTTTACTTCTTGACCCTATTGTGTGCAAATCTCATTGCAGTAGTAGCATTTGAGCTCTGGTGGAAGAGTTTAAATTCAGCGTGTTATTTTTAAACTTAGGTGATCAATGTGCATACATCAAAATTTTATTTAAAACAAAACAAAGCGATGAATAGAGGCAGTTATCCTTGTATTCTTTAGTCAAATAGTTGACAATTGCATTGTGAAAGTTTGAAGTGGCTCTATGAAGTTTTGCTGGAGATATTATGATTTTTCTAAAATAGATCCTGCCGTTTGATTTTCTTGCCACCATTTTCTATGTATATATAGAATGATTCAGCTACAGCATTTTAGATTATGAATATGTCTATTTTATATAATATACCATATAAAGATGAAAACATGCAAAACATGCACGTGCACATAAACAGATTTTCTATCGACACTAAGAAACAGTTCGCACTGATATAGATCTATTCTGTCCAAGACTTACATAATGACGGGCCACAGGCGTGAAAGAAAATATGAATGTGAGGAAGAACTATGCTGTGTTTCTGGTGACAGATCACAGAATGTTTAAAAGAAGGACAAAATATTTACTTACTATGTCTCTAACACTGACATCAGCCTCCATTTTGGTATTATCATTCACAAAGATATATCGGGTACACATTCCCAATACATGTGGTCAAAATGTTACAAGCACAATGAAAAACAAATGAAAACTGCAAATAAACTGTTATGGCAGCATAGAAACTGATCATTTGAACTTAAATATTTTTTTATCGTCCTTGAATGTATCTGTAAAAATATCGGCATATCATCACTGCGTTTTCCAAATTCCAGTAATTGGGACTTGAATTATCAATCCGTGCTTTAAAAAAAAAATTCTAATAACGATGTTCTGTCATACACCCACATGTGCCACTTATGGAAACAAGTCGTCATATAAATGAAATAGTTCCAAATAGTTGAGAATAGTTCCAAAACGAATGGAATACTGTTGATCAACACTCAGAAATGCTTGGGGAAAGAGATTTTAAACTTTAGACTAATACAACATATAACTGGCTAAATAGAACCAAATAAAACTGAAGTAGGCAATTTGTATATGTATGTACTATATTCATGACAAAAATGAAAGGGATTTATTGCGTGGTTTTATTTTTATGAATTTTTTAAAAATGTTATTCTTATAATGAAAAATTTTTGAAAAATTTCGGTCTCTTTCATCTCAAATTACAAGTCATGATTTTCTTTTAAGCAAAACAAAAATTATATATACCAAAAATATATGCAAAACTGAAACTTACCGCCATATTTTTGTTTCATGGCTGCATCAATATATCAGAAATATAGCAATAATAGAATGTTATGCAATATTTTTGATGCGTGGTAAGATTTCTGCCGGGTGCGCAGGTAGTGTGATCAATCGCTGATCCAGGTCGGCACACCGTCAAGAGGCAATTAACTGAGTGCGCTGCTCTGCCAACACTGTGATAAATGAATGAATAAACATAAGAAATGTATTCGTAAACAGTTTAAAAAATGTCCTTATGAAATAGAGATAAAAACATATAGGTGAAATGATTCACACAAAAAACAACAACAATAACAACAAAAAAAAAGATGAACACACACACAGAACAGAAAAAAAAAAAGGAGAGAGAGATGATAAAAAGTAGTGGATGAGAAACTGCAGAGGAACGTGAGACAAGATTTTGGAAAGGAAGAGATGAAAGAGATAAAACCAGTAAGAAACAGTGCTTTTCAGGAATACGTTATAAGTCTTTGTTATGTTCCTTTCTCCACAGGTGTGGGTGTGGCATAGCCTGGAGCCCCCAGCCAATGACTATCTCAATATGAAACATTTTGCTGGTGTTTTCAATTGGACTTCTTCATTTCGGCAAGATACAGATGTCTCAACCCCATATGGACGATTGATTAGGAAAAATGGCAGCTCTATGACCTGGAAAACAGAAACAGATCCTAATATCAGGTTTATCTTTGCAATATAATTGTGTTTGATCTAGGTCGTTGTAAAGAATAAAGTTTAATTGGAACAGCCATTAGCTACATTTTTATAAGGCACTGTTTCTGATTGTACAAAAGACGTATTTTTCGATAACTCTGACAAGTAAATCCAGGACAAATCTTACCTCAGTCCAGACATTAACATTTCTTTGAGAAATGTACAGTAAGTTATAAACTGACATAGGGAACTTACCCTGCAAAGATGAATGACTTGCATGGAAACATTTAAATAAGTTTTTCCCCTTGTAACAAATCTTTCTTTTTGATAGCAGTCTCCTCTGGTACATAGAAAACACTATTACGGGACTTACAGAAGAGAAACATAAAATTTTTAGGGGGATTCAAATCTCAGTATCTTAATTTTGTCCATGCTGTTGCATGTTGATTATGCAGTGCAGTTGTATTCTACAATGTTCTGAAAATACATGTTTGGTATTAATTTGTTTATTTTTCATGTCAACTTCAGACTATGTGATAGTGGCTATGGCACAGAAAGACCAGGATGTGAATCTGAGATGAACTACTACCAACTGAAGACCAAGTTACTGGCATCAGTAGCCAGCAACTGCAATGTAAGTGAATAAATGAAGCCTTTATCCAGCTGATCTCTGCTTCATTAGACCAATCTAACGTTATTGCTTTGTAGATTGGATGTAACACCAGGCATCAGGATCAGTGTGTGAATTGATTAGTTACAAACATCATGATGTAAGAGTATCTTATTCAGATTCTGGACTGAGTGACCATTTTCTTCATCTCTAATCTGAGCTGGTCTCTTCATGTTTGAGTTCTCAATAAGCCTATATATATATATTTTTCTTTTTAAGGGGCTACTGAGACCATGTGTAATTTCACTGGTTAAAATGTCTACATTGCCCAGACAGATATTCAGTTTCTTGTAGCCATGTGGTCGAAAGAGTCACTCCAGGAGAAAAAAAAATCTTTGCAATAAAAAAAATTAAAGGGGGGGGGGGGGGGGGAGGGGGTCCTGAAGGTGATTTTTTTTTAATTATTAGAGATGGGCTATTTTAACCTTGTCCATCGCGTTCGGCATGTTCAAATTAGAGGAAAACAATGAAAAAAAATCGACTTTTTCAAATAGTTGCCATGGCAACGCCGCCAT
>JBCEWB010170406.1:0-10226 GCA_039654565.1 Peronia peronii | reverse complement strand
CATCGTTTTATTTCTTTGTAAGCATAAGAAATTACATAGCAAAAAAAAACGTTCCCAAAGATTCTTTCTTAATAACGGAAGTTTCTTTTTAAGCGTTTTCTTACTAAGCATGTTAGAGTGTATACCAAAAACAAGCCTATGAGCCAGATTTATTCTGTCAGATGTAACTCAGTTAATTGAGGATTGAACTATTTTCTATGACACTCTCAAGACTCGTCCAGATCAAGGATTGTAGGCTTTGCCCTTTCAGAAAATATAGCCCCCAAGACTAGAATCCCTGATCCGGGATTCTAGCTGCTTCCTTATTAGTTTATTTTGTCATTATAGTAACTGTAGTTGGACTCATCATTCACCATGTTAGCAGAGATTCTGTAATAAAAATAATTAATTTTTCAAAAAAAGAAAAATAGATCTAATTTGTTAACTTTCACAATGTTAGAAGAGTCCTGTTAAGTGATAATTCTCCTCAGAAATTGCAACACCTATAATTTTACAAAGCATTAAAGAGTAAGCATAATGCTCAATATAACCCAGACTACTTGATGCAGCTTGGCCAAAATAATATAGTATGTGTGTGTGTTTATATGCATATCAATTCAGCATGATATCAGAACTATAGTCATTGTAATCATCTGCTATAACAGGAACTTGAAACATCAGGAACAGAACAGCCAAAAAAAGTGGTGATTTCTCGCAGCTTGGATAACACTTTGCAGGAAGTCCTTGATCTGATCACCCGCCATTTTATAATAACATGGTATGCACCTCTGACACAAGACAAGACATTCCTCAAACAAACACAGTAAGTCTTTTTTTTTTTTTTCCACATATATATAGAATGTGCTCAACTTGAACTGCTCAAAATATGTTTTAGGAAATACAGAATTTGAGCTATGTTATGAATTCTTGTCGGAGTAGATCAGTATTTCCAAATGTTTTTGCAACCCGCGACTCCCTATCCAAAAGCTTGAAACCTACGCAACCCTCTATTATCAGCATCTCCATATATATTTCATTTTCTGTGATGGAGAGGGAAAGAAATCACTGAGACTAAAAACAAAAACAAAAAGAAAAATATTTAAGAGCATAAAAAATGTAATTGATGAACTGAAATTAATTTTACCCCAAGCCACTTCTAGCAAGGCTCTGCAACCCCCTTGCAAAGGCTTTGCGACCGCCTTGGAGGTTAAGATCCACTGGTTGGGAAACCCTGGAATAGGATTGATAGTTGTATTATTAACATCATTCCTGCTGTTCAGGTGAAAAAGACCCAGATCTGTATCAAATGATTTTATCTCAGTTATAATTGTAGATCTGTAACTAATCCTATGAAAAAACAGATCAGTTCCATAGATTGTATATATGTAATCTATTGTTTTACATTTATACTTCAGTAGGTTGAGTATTGTCAGAGGTACCAAGATGTTCCTTACCATTTTTCTCTCTTAGAATACATGATGTCATTGACTACTTTACTTGTGCTACACATTTTCAGAGATGTTTTGATTGTCTGTCGTACTTTCCTTGATCACAAGTTTTACTCTTTTCAGGGGAGAGATGTGGAACATTCTAGATAAAGTAAGCAGAAGACTGTCAGAAGTTGACCTGGTCCGATTCTTATCTCAAGATGTTCTGGATTGTCTCCACAATCATTTCAAGAGAATTCGTTTGACAAAAAGGTTTGGTAAAGCACAATGAAAGAATGTACCCCAGCATGAGATTAAAATCAAATGAAAAAAAAAAAAAAAATCTTTGACGAAGAAATTTCGATTAATGTTGTCATATATGCGCATATCATTTTTTTTTTCTGTGGAGAACATGAGATTCTACTTTGGAGCACAGTGACAAAAATTTGCCTCAGATTTAACGACATAATAATGCACTAATGTATTGGCCAAAATATATCAGATTGAATCGTTTTCTTGTCTTTCTCACCTGAGGTGTATCTATATCTTTTTCTGTTATTCTTAGAGAGCCTGGTAGTGAAAAGACAGAGGATAATACCAAAAAATTTTTGCTTCACCCATGGCTCCAGAGTGAAGAGCTAGAACTTGACTGTCTACGCAAGATTTCAGATGCCTTGCTGCTTCTTTTATTGTCCAAACCCTACAGTTCCTGTGCTCCCATCAGACATTTGCTGCGTGAAATTCTAGCTGGGTCAGGTACTTGTCACCATTTAGAAAATTAAAAAAGACATCAACAACTTTCATCTATTTGTCATCAATTACCTTCATTTCATTCAATCAACCAAACCTCTCAATAGCGATAATGATTGTATTTTTGATTTGCTTTGTTAATTGTTAAATTCATCCCCTGACTAATTATATAAGGTATTTTTTTTAAACTTACATTTTAAATTTTATATGAAAGGAAGTGCCGTGAATCCTCACCACATCTGGCACCTGTTTACAAAGGATCATCAAATTAGGAGATTTCCTTTTTCTTATGACAGTGAAAAGTTGAACCTGATGTCACAAATCTTGCTCTGAGAGCATGATGGTAACAAATGCTGGAAGAATTTGTGATGAAATATTATCCTATTTTAAAGTTATTTTGACATCGTACAAAAATGTTAAATTTAGTGGAATTATACTTAGACTTTTGTTTGAGGTGGAAATGGTTTTGAATGCTAGCATATCAAGTTTGATTAGCTGAAATTGCATGTATTTCTTTCTCAGTTTTAAAGCCAACAGTTGACATGATCAGTGATCCAGACTACATAAACTTGAAGCTGTTGGACTATGTGGCATACAGAGAAAAACTGTATAAAGACACGAAGAGGACTTATATGTATTCGGCAACATATGAAGGATTTGTCAAAATGATTAAATCTTCTGATTCAATAGATGACCTTCATCAAATGAGGTAATATCATATAGACAATGTATCTAAAGAAATATTCTAACTGTAAGACATTCATTTGTGACAATTAACAGAATGAAATTTTGTTCTACAGTCTACAATGGATGAGTTTCATCAACTATGTGAAATGACTGAATTATAGTTATCAGTTGCATTGGATGGTTTTCCTTTGTAATATCTACTCTCTGTTGTAGTTTTAAACATAGCACAGATATTGGACAAATAATATTGCACAGCCTCCAAATGAAAGGCTTTGTTACTTTCTGTCATTTAATGGGTTTTTGTACATGCTTAGTTGACAGTGACAGGGCACAGGGAGAGGAAAATATGAATTTTGTTATCATTTTGATCCCTCTGCATAATTAATATTTTATAAGGAAAAAAAAAATGCTAAAGGAGCTCCTTCCCATCTTGACTTAACTTTGTGCACCAATCATTATGTGTTATTAGTGGTGTTCATTCTATTTTTTATGTTATATGTAGTTGTTTTCTTAGATCTTTAATGACAGTCTTGTTGTAGTTATGGTCAGTGTTATGACAGTTTATGCCCTGAGAATTCAGACTGATCATGATAGAGAAACCGAAAAGTGTGCACTGAGAACTATGTAAAAAATAGTGTTGTTTTGTCCATGATATACAGATACAATATAATTTCTGAGATCCTTCAAGCATCGACTATCAATAACTTGAAGAAACAACAAGGCCTCATCACAGGTCAGTGGACTACATCTACATCCTGCCATCATTTTTAAGAATATGCAGTTACCAAAAGTTTCATATGTTGTATTTTTTGCTTGGAGTAAGAAAGCTGAATTCATGAAATATAGTCATGGTTATTTTGTAAGATGGATGTTTGCAACTGTGTTACTCAAGTGTATGTTTTATGAGTTATGAACTGAATTGCCTCTTGACTGCAGATTAATTTACCTGTTGTATAATATCTTTTTCTTTCCTGAAAATGTCTTTTGATTTGATATTTGCTAACATCTGAAGTGAGGGAAAAAAACAATGTCTTTGTTGCTCATCTTCCTAATGTTAAATATTCAATTCTTTGAAGCTTTATGTGTTATCATTGCATCTGACATTTTTGAGAATAACACTGAACAGAAATTAAAAAAAGGATTTGAAGGAATATATTCTAACATGTTCATTTGCTTTGTGTAAAACATTCATTCATTTTATCTGCAGATTTCATCTGTTCTAATCAAAAAATTATGTTTTACATGAAAAAAGAAAATTGTACATTGACACAGATGAAATAATGTGTTCAAGAAAAAGGTATTCATAATGGAATTGATTTTTTTTACTTTCTTGGTTTTGGTGAACAGACAAAGATGTAGCTCCTAAAGGCACTAATAAAGGTGAACTTCTGAAAGCACGAAATCTTGAGAGGTATAAAAATCAGGTGAGCGTTCTTGAGGATAATTTGCACTTGTCATTTCACTTGTTGACTTTTGCTTATTGCCTTGTGCTGGTTTGATGACACTTTGAGGAAGGGAAGGGACGGATAAGTGCTGGGCAATGAACTGACATGAAAAAAAAAATTCAACAAAAGTACAGCAGTATTCTTTTGACAAACACTGCATGTTTCAGTACCATGAAGAAAGCATGTGGATATGATCTTGATTAAGAAAGAGAATCAGATAGTGGAGATGAGTTTGATTTATTAGATATGGGTAACAACAACTTTAAGCTTCTCCTTTTGCATTGCTTATTTCTATTTGGTTTTGTTCCACTGATGAAATTTTATATCTAGATCTGGCTCTTATGGTAAAAGGTTACCACAACATATCATCTTCTATTTTCTATAATGCATTTTGATATAGGCAGACATACTACCAAAGCAGAACATTCATAGTGAAATAATGCAATATGCTTACATAGTTGAATCTTCCATAGATCCAGACTACTATCTGTCATTTCCTGATCTCTTTCTCTTAGTGTAGCTTCATTTTATGAGGTAACCACTGGGATGACTACATCAGGAATAATTCGGGTCTGCTAGTGAACAACCTGTAAAGTTGACCAATCCAAATGCTTACATGGAAAGGATCACAGAAAGAAAGAAATGACTTATGAAGTGCAGTAAGGCTGTGTCTAGGCTACCATGCAGGAAGATCAAATGTCATATCAAAATCAATGTTGGTATATAGATATAGTTTTGCGGTGAAAATAGCACTTAATAAAATATGCAGGAAAATTGAAATCAGTGTTTCCTGACTAATTGATTCCACTGAAGCCATTGGACAGAGTATTCGAATGTTCACGCACATACAATATTAGAGTTGTAAATGTAATTAGGTGTCCTAATTTTAATGGGCATCTAAGATGTGCAGAATTCATCATAATGATTTTAATTTTCGATTCTGAAAAAACCTCAGTACCTGAAATTACATCCTTTTTTCAGTTGACAGTAGCTAAGCAACTGTGTGAAAAGAGAATAGCTGGTCTGGGCGGAACAATATATGAATCTACATCACAGCCTTCATCGCAGGAGGCAGAGATCCCAGGACAAAAGGTCTGTGTCGTGGATGTTACAGTGTTGTACTACTTAAATATCTGTAGGGATAACTTTATGAGTACGAATTGTTTGTGGTGTTACTTGTAATGTTGGAACAATTTTTTTTTTAACCACTTGGTTATAATGTGAGTATTTTTTAATCATTAGAGATGAAACATGTTCAGGACATAGGAAGTAAATAGTTTCATCTTTTCTTCCCAGATTCTAGGTAAGTAAAATATATTTTTGCAACTGTTCATGCAACAATTGTTTGAAAAGGTGTACTCTTTTTATGGGAGAGCTATGGAATTTTTTCACTGCTGCTTTGTTCAGTGATATTGGAGAAAACATTTTGGATTTCTAAGTTTGTTGTCTTCATTGTGTTGTTTTCTCTTTAGGTATTTTCTTTTGCTGTTATCATGGAGATGCCACAAGGGAGAGAATATTTTATGAAATTTCTCAAGAAGGAAGGCACAGATTCTTATCTAGGGTAAGAACTTTTTATGAAACCATGACAATATTTGAGGTTTTTTTTTGTTTTTTTTTTAACCACAAGTCTCATTTTGGGTGGTCAAAATTTGCAGCTCTTTCCTTTTCACCACAGTGTAACTATTTTTAGAGCAATGCAAAATATTTTAAGAGTCACTGATGAAGATGAATATGTGTGATTTGTGAACTGATATAAAATTAGAAATAAATTGTTAATATTTTGTGCTCAAAGATTCCTTTTTGACTCTGTGCAGTATGAATATTTTCTACTGTGGAGAGCCTGTGTGGCTAACGGGGAGAGTAAATTACATCAAAATTCTATATCTCACCTGGCATCTTTTTTGTTCTCGTTTGTATACAGTGTTTAAAGTGAACAGTGAGGTCTCAGATAATGCCATCCTCATAACTATAGAGGATCACTATGATAAGCTGTGTCCATTCAAAACAAAAGGATAGAATATCTGTCCTCATTGAAATATATATTTTCAATTAAGTCTTGTGATCAAACCTTTGTCTCAGGGCAAAAGCTGAATTGAATAGTGATTTGATGTTTGTTAATGTCTGAAGTGAGAGCGAAAAAGAATCTTTTTTCCTCATCATTCTAGTGTTAAATATTTAATCCTTTGAAAGTTTGTATGTTATCATTATGTCTGAAATTGATGAGAACACATTAGACAGAAATTACGAAAGAGATTTGAAGGAATATATTGTAACATGTTCATCTGCTTTTGTGTAAAACATTCACTGCTTTTGTGTAAAATATTCATTCATTTTATCTACAGATTTCATCTGTCCTAATCACCTGACCTGTCAAATATATGCTTTATACTCTACCAACATAAGTACTTATGATCAGTCTGTCTTAGAATAGTTGTAGTTGCTACTCCTATTATTTTTACTGTCTGTTCTCTTTCTTGACAGATTTTGGAATGCTGTAGAAAAGCTAAAAACTACTGCTAAGGTTAGTACTTCTCTTTAAAGATGTCAAGAAAACAAGGAGTCACATTGTAAACAAAACAGCTTTCTTTGTTATTATTTATGGGTTCTCATAAATTTCATTTCGTATATTGCCATGCACAAGATTCCACACTGTGCTTTTCACTGTGTCGTACTATGTGTAGGGTCATGAACATCTATCAGTGTCAAGACATAATAGGTGATGGTCTCTTTCTGCTTTCAAAAAATTTGAATGAGGAACACTTTTTGGTATATATCATGTAAAAATCAGAAAATTAGTTTGATTACATACTCAAGATCTTTGCTGAATAAATGCTATTGAAATCTCTGTTAGTTCACACTAAATTTCGTAAACAGATTCTAAAAACACACATTTTGAGCCTAAGAGAAATTCTCGAGATAACCTCCACCGGGAGCTTGAAAGACGTATATAAAACGTAACGTAAGAGAAATTCACTTAATTATAGTCTGAAAAGTTCATGAACTAAACCAATGCATGACTTCATCCTTATTGATTTTAAGCTTCCCAGTATACAGAATTTGTATGATGAATAAATGTTGCACTATGTGTGAGAGATAAAGGGAAAACTTCAGTGTGCTCAGGCATGGATGGGAATAAATCAGGTTCTATCCTTAACTATTGTGTTTCATGTCATGACATTTATCTTTATGCATTTAGAATTGGAGTTTTCTGATGAGTCGGTTTTTTTTTTTCAGCGACACAATATGCTACCGATTACAGAACCTTTTCACTGTCGATGAAACTGTACTGTTGGATACATATTATATGAAATCGTCTAACTGTTGACGACTGTGTTACAGGATCAGCGCCACCATGTTGCCAGTGAGGTGTACCAGCAGTACATTGCCAGCAGTTCATCTCTGGTCAAAGTTGACAAAGCCATACTCAAGGGAATGGAGGATTTTCTCAGGGGAGACAAAGTTAGTAATATATCGGTGCCATTTTTTTTTTTTTTTTTTTTTGTAAAATGATTTTATTGGGCACCAGTTATAGTACTTTGTTAGAGTTCGTGATAGCCTTTATGACAAAGGCCCTCTAATGAAAGTTTTTTATTTGCTGTGAGTAATGTGATCAAGACCCACTCTTTCAGTACAAAGATATGTTTCTTTTTTTTTTCAGTTTTAGTAGCACTCAAGATTTATCTTTCGAAAAAAAAAAATCCCAGTCTATAGTCTTGTAATTGTAGATAGAAAATATTGATATGAGAACAACTGATTTCAAATGGCCAATAGTAAACCCATTCTACTTTATGGGTAGAGAGTATTGATATTTATTGATTTCAAGTAGCCAAGCAAAAGTTTGTTTTTCTTGTAAGATTTTTTGTGTGGCAAGAAGTTTGATAGTGACAACAGCTTGCGGTATTTATACTGAAACACATTAGTGATAAAATACCATACAATATCCCTAGGGACCAGATGCCTTTGTGACAGCTCAGCGACAGGTGCAAAATCTGCTGGAGGAGCAACATTATCCTTCCTTCATTGTCAGTGACACCTACTTCTTGCTGTCGTCCAGCATGCGGGACAGGATCACCTCAGATGAAGAATCAGTCACATCAGGTAACATTTAGTGAATGAAACAGTTTGTACTGTATCATTGTTGGGTCAACAAGCACCTTTCTTTTTTCATCTTGAAGATGGTATCTCAGTCTGTGTTGTGATCTCTTCAGTTCTTTATTTGTCTATTCTGTCCTATTCTATACTGTTCTAGTCTAGTCTATTCTAGTCTATTCTATTCTAGTCTGTTCTAGTCTGTAATCTATTGTATTGTATTCTGTTGTGTTCTATTCTAATCTAAACTGTTCTGTTCTTTTTTAATCTGTTTTATTCTTTTCTACTCTGTTCTGCTCTGTTTTGTTCTACTATTCTGTTCTATTCTATCCCGTTCTGTTTTGTTTTTTCTATTCTGTTCAATTCTACTCAATTCTGTTTTTTACTACTCTGTTCTTTTTTAATTTGTTTTATTTTATCCAATTCCATTTTACTTCTACACTCACTTATGTGTTTCTCTGTGAGATATCTTATATCTGTAGTATCTCTTCTGTGCTATGGAGAGCAAGCGCACAGGGGTGGGTTTCTGTATCTGCCATATATTGTTTTCTGTCCAGCTCTCTCTCACTAATAACCCATGTCTCACAGATGAGCTGTTCCTGGACACTAGTGAGCGCAGTGAGGAGGGGGAGGAGAGCCTGATAGCTGGTCAGTCGTATCACGCCCAGCAACAGCTGAGGGCACTGGACAGTAAGATCACCAACAAAGCCAGGGCTTTGATGGCCCAGAAAACGTCCCAGAAAACAGAGGGCAACACAAAGGCAGGAGCTGTCAATAGGAGATCGTTGTGACCAGCCATATTACTTCCCCTTGCCAGATGACACGGAGTGTTGAACAAGCATAAAAAAAAAGAAAAAAATGACATCTGTGCCCTTTGCTAGAAACATGCATCATGAAAAATTCCCAAAGAATTATGGTGTGGAGAAAATAATTTCTTTTTTTTGCTATAGTTTTATAAAACTTTTTGGTGATCAGTCTTGTGAATCACATGACATAAAGGGATTTTTTTTTTTTGTTGTCCTTTCTCAGCTTGCTCAACACCCCTTGTGCCTGGCAAGTAATAGGGCTAATCACAACGATCTTCCATTGAAGATATTGTTTTATCTTTGTTTAAAAATTTGTTGGCTAGTTTTTGGTATGTCCTACCTGATCTGTTTCATCCCAAGAGAGTAATTATGCTTTTCAGATTTTGAGAAGGTGTAACAGAATGTCGTCTTTAAGAGGGGGGGGGGGGTCCTGAAGGTGATTTTTTTAATTCTTAGAGGAAAACAGTGAAAAAAAATCGACTTTTTCAAATAGTGGCCATGGCAACGCCGCCATCTGGGATTTTGGCATCTCTAAAATAGCTAACTTCAAAATCTATCAAGTCCATCAAATTTTAACAAAACTGGATAAAACTTGGTGAACATCTTTTGTGACGTAATATCTAAAAAGTTACATATTTTCAGCCCTTTGTATGCCATAGAAAATTTTCTAGAAATTTTTGAAAATGCCATGTAGAGAAATTTCAAATTTCGCCATTTTTTCATACTAAAAACTCATTTTTCTCTGAAACTTAGCAACAGAATGGGACGAGCATATGTACGTTTTTTTAGTTTTGTTGTGAACATAAAGTGTGCCAAATTTGATTAGAATCGGTTCAGAAACAAAAAAGTAGATAGCAAAAAACTGTCAAAAAAACAGGTTTTGAGAAAAATGCGTTTAAATTTTTTTTTCACGGAAAAATTGACACGGAGAATTTTTATTCAGCTTTTGGCCTCAAAACACACTTTTTTTTTTACATACTAGCCCTCTCTTCATGACTTCTGTGTCTTTTATTGCCTCTTCCTGGCTTTCTGGGCATAAT
>JBCEWB010170395.1:0-10227 GCA_039654565.1 Peronia peronii | reverse complement strand
GACCCCCCCCCCCCCCCAAAAGACAAGAAAAACCAGTCAGACAATCAAAGAAACAACAACATCAACAAGAAACAAACAAATAAACACAAAACAAGACCCTGCATCGTCTTTAGGCCCATCTAAACGAGAAGGTATTTTCTAGAGAACATAATTATCATCTCTGTGTTATCAGTAAGCTGATAGTCTATAGTCTTTTGTGTCTTATTCGTACAGGCTTCAACTGTACATTCCTTTTATTTCATACTATTGCCACGTTTCTGCAACACAATGATAAAGAAAGCCATAGGACTAACAAAAACTTGTCATTCCGTAAGACTGATCATAAGAAGCCCTGTTCCTGTTGTGGACAATTAACGTTACCGGGAATTCTTTGAATACTAGAGAATGTACGTTGATCCTACTTTGCGACTTTTGTCATTACTTCTATAATGAGAAGAGAAAAAAAAGTGCGTTGACCTTGTAGAGAGTCATCCTGAACAAATTATCCGAAATTAGACTTTATTCTGTTCTTTGCATTCACAGATTTGTGACAGCAGAGCTGAAGCCAGGTCTAGAACAGACAGGATTGCGGGTCTCCAAACTGAGGAACCCACTGTTTAAGGTGACGGTCCCCCACTATGTCAATCAGATTACAGTCTCTGCCTCTGGGGAGGTTGATATCAGCATCAGTCGATCCTACAAGCGATCAATCAAACCCTTGGTCAGAGGTGTGGATTCTGTGATTGCCAAAATACCTCCAGCTGAGATTTGTAGCACCGTGTATGTAAGACTGTTTCTAGATCCCAACTGCGTGGACCAGGGTGAGAGAACAGGAGTCTCGGTCAGCATGCAGTTTAACACTAAGGAATAGGTCATCATCGACTTATAACATTTGCTGACATAACTGTCGGCTAACCAAAGAGAACAACAAACTGGTCATTTGTTTAGATAACTCTTTTACTCGATTATGCATGTCTGTAATTAAATCCGATATCTGCGTCTATATCTTGTTGTTTAAATTTTTTCTGCACGAGTCAAAATGTATTTTCTTATGAACAAATAAAGTATTCGTATTCGTATTTGTATATCTATATATTCACGGTATGTACTTTTAAACGTTCTCACATAAAACATAAAAACGTTTTAAATAACTTATAAGAAAGAAAAGCACCTATTCAGGTCTGTTCATTTGTATGCGATGACATTGATATTCTTAATTAACAATGTTTTGAAGTTTGTATAACTTTATACTCTTGTATTCAAATAACAGCCATAAAGTGGAATAAATAAGCGTCTTCTAAACATTTGCTTCCTTTGTTTAGCATGTAATTGTCATGTTAACTTTTCAGTATCTCTTATTTAACATAATTTACCTTGGTCATTTACTGCTATCCAATCTATTGGCATTGATGGTTGCTGTAACCATTCTTGTTGATGTTCGCTGCAGTGATTCATGTTGGTTGTGAGATCATTGTTATTGTTAATTTCGTTATTCTACGAATCGCAGTTTCTCTACTCTTTTTTTTAAAAACTTGTCTTTAGTGTACCTCTATGTCTGGGCGACCATATGATATTGCTAACGATGGCAAAGAGGTAGTTAAAGTTCAAAGTCCCAGACAAGATTTAAAAGCCAAACGTCAGAACTGTTCTACGACAGAGTTGAATTTCTATATCTTTAGTACAGAGAAATGATTTATGCTCACCGGATTGTTTCTGCCTCTTCTGGCGCCCTGAAATAGGGTTTTTGTTTGTGTGTGTATTTGTTTGTTTTTTGTACAAATTCTGCCTGTCTGAATATAAAAACAGTAGAAATTTGATATGTCCGTTCTAACGTCTTTGACCCATAGTCAATCAATGGATGACCCTGAGTACTGTCAACCAAGATTTGGCAATCTCTGGTTGTTTAATGCACTGGTAGATCATCAATATTCCACTGGATGCAGGCAAAAGGTGCATAAAATACTTGAAATGATCTTGTCTAATAATATTTTGAGCTCCGATGACAGGGATGATTATTCACTGACACTCTGAGACGAAATAGGCCCGCGATCATACAGAGTGTAGGTGAAAGATTTCACTAGTTGCTCTAAAATGACCTTCCACTCCTTAGGACGAGAGAAAATTTAATTCTGCTGCTTCAGAGCACAGTTGTGGACCATCTGCCAAAGTAAAGGCCAAAAGTCTTGATATGGAGGCTACTTATAGATTCTCAAGAACCCGATGGAAGCCTTTTTGGTGAAAAATTTCAAAAAGCAAAATTTGAGGAGATATATGAAGAGAAAGCCACTGAAAAGGAAAAAAAAAAAAGACACAGAAGTCATCGCAAGAGAACTAGTATCTGAGAAGAGGCTGTTTAGAGGCTGAAAGCCGGATTTTAAAAAATCCATGTCATTTTTTTCGCGTTTGAGAGCTTTAAATGGTTTTTTTTTTTTCGAAATCCCGATTCTTACCAAATTTGGCATATGCCACTTCACAACAAGACCAAAACATAAAACAAAAAACTTATATATGTCCGACATTATAAAAAGTGTGAAATGTAAAATTTCATCAGAAATGGCGTTTCAAAAATTGGTAAAACAAAATCTTTTGCACCTGAAGAGCTACAAATACTTAACTTTTTAGACAACAAACAACAAGTTGATCAGGTTTCATTATGTTCCAGTTCTAGTGATATTTGGAGGAGGAGATAAAATTCAAAGATCCAACATGGCGCCCCTTCTTCTTTAAACTATTTCGCCTGTGAACAGTCAATTCTAAGCTGTTCAGTGCACTGTTTCATTATATGTTTTCTAGTTTGTTACATCTGAAGCTGCCTCTGATCCAAGATTAATAACTTGGAACATGTGGTTGTTGTTGTGTTGGGGTTAAAGACATCAGTACGATTACGGCTATATTGTGTCAAACACGGTAAGATAAGTTTACACGTCAAGAAGAAGAGAGGAAAGAAAGCGGGACAGAAGACAGAAGCAAGGAGAGAGAGAGAGAGAGAAGAAATGTCTCTCCTGGAATGTCGAGGATGGCACTCCATGGGAGACACCCAACCGATGGCGGGCTTACACCGCCTGTAGGTGGGAGCAGAAAACCTACTTATAAACTCCGGGCCCCTGCGGGGGAACTTGGAACATGCAAGATGACAGTTATGACCATGTTGTCTAGTTATCTTCATTACACACAGTTTTTGTTGAAAGCCACAAAAAAAACAACAACAACAAAACAGTGTCGTTACTTTTTTCTTTTTTTTTTTACATTTGAGACGCTATATGATGACATGAGGCGCTCGTCAAACTGAGAGGACGGGAGAAATCATGAGGGTTTTTTTTCAATAGTTAGTGAATTTTTAATCTTTTTTTTTCACAATCACCCTGCTTATGGAGCTATTTTTCTTTCTGTAAGGCGGGCGGTTGCCTCTAGTCTCTGACAGCTGCCCTTAAGAATGACAGCGACGTAAGCATTTTCCTTAATACTGATGGCATTTTGATTTGGTCAGATTTCTTTGTCACCACATTCAAAATGGCTACAAGACTCTTAGACATTATAAGACAGGAACTCGTTCTGGAAGCCTTTCATTCCTGAGAGGAGATATGCTTTTCCGCTCTAAACTCTCTGCAACCCATGTTACAATAATGTGATACAGCTCAAAGTTAAAACACTGAACTTAAATGACATTCTGAATAGTTTATGTAATAATGTGACTACATACGGATGTATTCCAGGTGCCCAGGACTTTATCAATCGAATTGTCTCATTGCACGGTCGTTGACATAAACACTACCTTGAAGTTGTTCTACATAAGCCTAATCTTCTAAAAGCTGCCGATGGATTTTAGAGTGTTAAATTATTTCATCCTCGGCATTTAAGCTCAGTAGGCCCTGTGCAAGAGGGCTCTGGCATGCAAACACAAAATAGTGTGCATCGTGAAAGCCAGCTAGCACCCCTGTGGTCGACCCAAAGCCTTACCAGCCGACCTGAGGCGTATCAGGCCACGATGACAGACACTGATTGCGATGTTTACAGTTGAGGATTTGGCTCAGGCGAAGATACCCGACCAGCTTTTTATGCAGGCTTCAAGGGCGTACACGGATGCGGTCAGGGATAAATCTGGCCATGTAAAGACACTTCCATGAGTGTGGATAAACAGGTTGTCCGTGAGTAATCTTCACAAATTCCACTGTTTATTGCATGAATTAGAGTAAATAAAAGTCCATCAAGAAACTTCTTGGCATGCCCAAACAACCAAAAATAATGACAAAAATTTTAAAAAAGAATATATATATATATACATGTATATATATATATATACGTATATATTATTAGTATTAGTACTGTATACATAAATCGACGCTTTAACCCATGTATTATCTCATTCACTTTCTTTTGTCTTTTCGGATAGATGCTCTTGGTGCCTATTACTGATCCTTGGCTTTTTATAGCAATGAAAGTACCACATGAGAAAGTATGATATATAGATTTGAGACAAAACCAGGTTAATATTCTGTTTTTAACAATACTGCATGTATCTATTTTTCCAATAAATCGTGCTGTCTTCATGTTTACATTTATAAAAAGTGTTTATTCCAAATTATGAAGAATATTTCTGGACATCCCTTGTTGTTCACAAAGGAAATATGAGTATGCAGCTCTTGACTATTTAAAAAGGTAATCAGCGTGATATTTTAATTAGATTATAACGATTTTACGAACTTGTCCTCTGTGAAAAGTGCAATGTGGAGATTATTTAAGTGCACAATACATTTATACCCCAGAGAGATGTTTCAGCTTTATAGAATGAATAAAAGCAGAAAAATAATAGGTTTGTACGTCTATTTTTTCATTACTTTCTTAGAAAAAGGAAAAAAAATAATAGCACGTAATTATTCGCTAATCAACATGATTTCGGAATCTTAAAAACTTGAGACTTTCTATCAGTGATTTATGTTTTGCTTCGGTTTGAGTGACTCAGTCCTCAATTTTCATGCACGGTATTTCTGTCACGCCCTTGTAAAATTACTAGTCCAAAAAGTAGTTCTGCATCTACACAGGTTTTATATTTGTAAAAAGCATCTTCAGAAAAGTCTCCTTAAATCATGTCATTCATCACTGTATGCAGCAGTGCAAGGAGAATCTAACAAACGTCGACTCAATGTAAACGTCAGTGTAAGTTAGTTCGGATTATGCCTCATGTAACTCTATCTTTATGTCGAGTTAACTAACTGAAAAGTAAATAGCTCATGGGCACAGTTACTCCCTGTTTACCGAGAACCAGCTTATTAGGCAAGCGTTGTTCCTACAAATAGCTGTTATACAACAAGGGTCACTATTCATCTCAAGGAAACACATGAAAGATAAAATGGCTCTTTGAAGTTAAAGAGTTGTAAGGGGAAATTTAAAGTGCTGGGCAGATAATGATGATGACAGTACAGTATTCATTTTAATATTCTGAAAAGGGGTTCTTCAGTTTTTGTGCTGGTACACTTGGGTCATGTCGATGTTCCTGTCTTCTAGCCATATTGCTGCCCTGGTGTACGAATGTTGTTGTGGTTATTGTTGTTGTACCATGTTATTGTTTATGGTGATCAAGTCTTGGCCAGCACACTGTGCTTTCCAGTGTGAGAATTATAAAATTGTTAACATTAACTATGAGAACTTCACTTCGACAGGGCAGCCGCATGCAAGTTCAGACATAGTTCATGTATATAACAATATACAAACCTGACTCACGTATAATTAAATACCCATAGGCTTTTAAGTAGTGTTAAACAACAGCGCTTTTCCCCCTTGATTGCCTTGAGACGCCGACATAATTAAATTTAACACATAATTTTTTAGCCTATGTTAAGATGTTCGAAATAATCCCATTTCATAATATATTTATTTGATCTGTGCTACTTCCGCATTATTTATAATAGTGGCTTATTGATTGATGATTCCTTGTTCAGATCTTTTATATTGTACTTGAATCAATTTGTAAATAAAGACAAACATGCAACCAACTGGGAGTGGAATGAACCGGTACTGTTATAAAACGAATACATCAACAATTCAGAAGTGTTGTATTATAGAGTATACACGTGAACTTTTCATAAATGAATGTCAGAAATATATAAAAGAATATAACAACATGTTTTCAGGTTTTTTTTTTCATTCTGTCATGATTGACTCACTGTTTCTATAGATTATAGATTCATGATGATTAAAACCTTTTTTTTTTTTTTGTTTACTTAGAAATTCATTCTTATTTTTCATATTCATTTTTTTTCTTGTTTCACTCCTGAAAAGACAAAAGTTTTAGATATTGTAGCAAACCACTTCAGATAGGACCTTATTATTCATTTTCATTTGTGAAAGGGCGGGAATTAAAAAAAGTGAGCAAGCTCAATTTTTTGTGAAAAGTATCATATGAGGAAGAGCAGGCAGATAGTAAGGCTCCTTTTTTTCGAACATAGAATTATTTTTGTTGGTGTTGTTGTTGAAATGATTAAATCTGAAGTCATATTTGCACTCCTTGCCAAATTTTAATTCGAACTGATACCAAGTTCTATGTATTTATTATTATTATTCTTTATTTATCTTTTAGTTCTACACTTGCCGAAAAACGAAAATCATTAAAACTCACGTAAGGGCTAATCCCCTCTGAATCGCATTGAAAATCCTACTGAGGGAAAGTAGCCTATTGACGGGAAGGCGGGTTGGGGGAGGGAGAGGGGGAGGGGGGATATTTTGCTAATGATTGCCTTGTATCAGATTCTAGATCTGCAAAACCATTGCTTTACTGTTGTTTGATTTGATCTAAAACCAATCTTTATCTGTCTTATTTTAGGTTAAATCTCAACTAGCTTTCATAGGCTTCTTTTTCGCCTTGTAGTGAACAGTATTCTCTGCACCATACAGTGCATTTTTTCCTTTTTCTCTGCTTTCTTAAAAGGTAACATTCCCCATCAGAGCTGACTCTTTCTCCAGCAAAGATCAACTGTTAAAAATCACAAACGGTCGCACGGCTGATCGCTGTAAGAAATGAAAATGAGGGGCTTTGTAAGCGCGGCGAAAATGGAAAGTGAGGAGCAAATATAGAAATGAAACATGAAAATTGAATTTCTGTGTAAAAAGGGCCTAAGATAGCACTATGACTAAGTTGGCGGTACATAATGTGTCAATGTCTTGCCTCAGGATTCCGAATGTAGCCCTATTTCTCTCTCCGCCTCTGTATGTCAGAGAATTAGAAAGCTGCACGGGATTCTTGTATCCACCAAGCGTGGTGCAATATCGAAAAAGGGAGGGCGCTGGCAGCTCTGAGTGAGTCCGTCAGTATCCTGTGGATGGATAAGCCTTGATAAAGTCAAACCAGACAGAGGTTACAAGGGTGGTATAATTACTGCACTCATTTAAAAATTTGAAGACACATCCTGAGAAAAGCCACTTTTTCCAGAGAATTACAATTTATTTACTTTTTATATCAAGTTTCTGTCTCTTTAGTTGAGTTCATATCTTTTAGATTGTAATACATTCAATGTCCTGGCTGTCTGATCACCTTCTAGCTTTCTTTCTGCGCCTCTTTCTTCCATCATCTCTTCCAATTTTCTTTTTTTTTTCTGTCTCTATCTCCATATGGAGAGAAGAGATCTAAACATTTAGATACGCTGCTTGCGTTAGCTGTAGCATTCTGTCATATGGTTTACAGTAACAGCGGAAGATTATCAGCCTTCACTAATATAAACATTCTTTCTTGCAGCCAGCCGGCCTGCTCTTTTGACCATGGAATGAGCTCTTCTGAATAGTCAGAGTGTGTACAAAAAAAAAATAAACAAACACAGATTTCCCTTACCGTGCAATCCTCCCTCTCAAGATCTCAAGAAAAACAGAGAAGGATTTCGACTACAGCATTCATTTTAGCTTCTTCTAAAAGGGAATTTTTTGACCAGTATGCTTTTGATTGTGTAAATATCTTTCTCAGTATGAAGTAGTGGCTTTGGAGAGAAGTTGGATCAATCGCACAAGTGATTATGACGATGGATAAACCAGCTCTTCGTGATTTCCATTTCTTACTTTTCTGTGTTTTCTATTTAACTATCGTCAACGCTCAAGGTGAGAAAGGTTATGTATTAATATTTGTTCATCAATCTACCTTGATATAACATCTTGAATTTTTTGTTTGTTTGTTTTGTTTGTAGATGTGATATATAGCTAAACATGCAGGTTATTGCCTATCACTCCTCAAGACGATAATTTCATTGCAGAAATATGTAGCAATAGTTTTGAAAGTAACATTTGCACAAGAAATTAAAATAATAACAACAGCTATTACAAGAAGACGTTGAAAAAAATTGAAACTATATGAACATAAATTAAACTGAATGAAAAAAAGAGAATCTAAAAAAAAGAAAAAAGAAAATTCGAATGAAAAAATGCCCCCTTTCACAGCATTAACCTTTCTGTGGGTAAAAAACAACAACATAACAATCGTAAAGAAAACTATTCTTGCTGCTTCACAAAGTCACTATAAGACATAGATCCTATCACTAAGTTCTCTCGTTCTCCCTCATTTTACATGTATCTTTCATTTTACTGTCTTGTCGATGATGCGAGCACTGCAAGAATTCAAACGTGTACAGCTAATACTTAAATGATATGACAGTGACACAATCTCCTTAAATTTCGGACAGTAGTGCTAGGAAGAAAAGCTCTCACAGGCGAGCTTTGCTTCTACTGTACCGGAGCCATTAGATAACTTCCAATGGTCCACTGAAAGCAATATACTGGCTTTTGTTGTATTGTATTTTAATCAATTATCTCAATCAAAATTTGAACAGTAATCAAACAATAATAATAATATGAAAAAAAAAATCATCGTATGGGATAGGGGGAGAATTGCTGAATTTATCTTGTCTTAGAGTCTACCTCGAAATTATACGTATTAACTAAATAATATTGCTATTTAGTAAAAGTTTGCATCCCATTTTTTCCTTCCTTTTTTATTGCTTTGTTTTTGTTTGTCTGTTGTTTGTTTGTTTTTGTTTTGTTTTATTTTCACATAATCCATACAAGGAGCTCTTGTTTTCATTTTTCTGGTACTGTATCCATAGACATAGATCTACTGTTAATAGATACATGAGTCGGCGTGTCGCGCTGCGAGCCCACACACGCGATAGGCCGAAAATCATAATGTTCTCATTACGCCTTTCAACCTCCCTTCTTGTTGTTATCTCGTACAGGTCGAATGGAGATTGTTTTTGACCAGCACTATTGCTTCCTTTTACCAGACCCAAGGGTTGTTGAAGAAACAGTGTAAGGAAAGAAAAACTCACCTTTTTTTCTTTATTATTTGAAAAACTGATCACAAAATATTTTGCTAAAATTATTACGATATGAAGAAAACAGTTTCCTTATACAATGATTTTTTTTTTTTTGGGAGGGGGGGGGGGGTAAGTCTATTTTTTTTATAATATACATTTGAAACAAAAAGTTTAAAAGTTATTTTTCCCTTTCTATACTGCTTGTTTTAACTCAAATGTGCCTGGCAGAGGGAAATAACAAGGCTGGCCAAAAATAATTCTCATTGAACAGAGCATCCACCCGTTAATTCTGGAACCCGGCTGGACTCTGAGAAAAAGTGAATATAGAAACACAGAGCGAGTACGAAATTTAGGTCTACGGTGTGGTGACTGACCTGATAAATTTAATGTCTATTGAATCTAGATGTCCTCAAAATAATAATAATAGTGTTAATGATTAGATTACGGCTGAATAAATAAATAAATAAATGGTAACATTTGATACGAAGGGGGGACTACAGGAAGGTGTATGAAATTTATTCCACATTAGGCCTGATGCTATTCAGTAAAGGAATCGAAAGAAGGAAGGCAAAGAAAAAAAGTGCAAGAAGATGGTGAAAGGATTTAGGTCGTCAGAATACGGCATGTTGTTGTTTGAATTTTTAGTTTAGTTGCTTTCATTTCATTTTCAGTCCTTGCTAGGGTGTCACGGTCGAAATTCCGTTGTAACAGATCATCTTGAGGAATATGCACCTACTTTAGCTCTTCAAGCAAACTTTTTTTTCTCTCTATCCTTGTCACATTTTTCTTCAGTATTTTTTTTTCTTTTGTCACAAGAGAAACATTTTATATTGCGGCTGTCAATTCACTCAATACCACAGAGAGATAGGCATGAAAAGTTCAAGAAGGATAAGAATGAGACTGTTCACTCCGATTCTTTGAGTGAGAGCCATTTGGCGGTGGCAACTTCGTTTTTTGGGGA
>JBCEWB010170384.1:0-10227 GCA_039654565.1 Peronia peronii | reverse complement strand
TGCGGGGAGGGGGTAATTTTTCATAATGGACATTTCAAGCAAAGAGTGTAAATGCCATTTTTATTTCCTCTCTATGCTGCCTGGGAAAGGGAAATAACAAGACTGGTCAAAACAATCTCCATTCGTTAGATTGTTTCTGCTCTATTACCCGATATAAATATCGTTGTGACATGACGACAAATTCAAGAAAAAAAAAAAAAAAAAAAAAAAAGAGAGAGAGAGAGAGAGAGAGAGAGAGAGAGAGAGAGAGAGAGAGAGAAGCCAGGGTGTGAATGGTTGATTGAAGGGGCTCTGTCTGTCTGTCATCGAATTTGTAATATGTTTCTGAGGTAGGCCTAATTCATCTTTCCATTGCTTTGTTTCACGGTTCATTGAGAGAGGATTTTCTTACTTGGTTTGTGGGTAGAATCTATAAGAATACATTTACCTGATAGATCAGGAAAAACTACAAATGACTACAAATGGAATAAACAACAACAAAAATATGTATATTCGTAATTAATATGATCCAACAACCAAATACATCGCAAAGCAATAAACTTAGTCACCTCGGAAGTAATTATCACTTGACAGGCCAATTGTACTTTTCCTGTCCCTTTTCTTGCCTTCAGGACTCTGACTTCTCTGTATATTACTCGTTTTGCCAGTTTGCCTGTGTATTGAGTGCATGAGTGTGTGTGTGTGTGTGTGTGTGTGCGTGCGCGCGCGTGCGTGCATATGTGTATGTGTGTGTGTTTGTGTGTGAAAGAATCTGTTTACATGATGTGTGCCTATCTCAAATGAAGAAAACATCGGACAGATATTAGGATATAACAAAATATATAACAACATATGAAATGCTATTTCTTTTACATGTATATATACTTAACAAACTTCACCAAAAAAAGAAAGAAAGAAAACAAAACACAAACAAACAAATAATTGTACACATAACAATCCCAGCAACAACAACGACGACGGCAACGACGACGACAACAACAACAACAACAACAACAACGACAACAACAACAAACAACAACAACAACAACAACAACAACAACAACGACCAATTATAAGACAAAACCAATATCAGCAATATAAACAAAACGATATAGCAAAAGCAACTAGGCTGATCACCGCTTGTTTGGAAAGACAATAGAATTATTGCCACATGACTGGAACACAAGGCAGCAGGTAATTATAACACAGTACTGTACTTGCTGAAATTGCCTCTTGTGTCAACAATAAGTTAGTTTGGTTAATTAGGCCAGTCTCCCAATCGCGCCCCTGTGAGGTAGTCCTTCCACTTGCTCCTGTCCAACACAGCTGTCTTGATCTCATCAATATTTTCCAGGCCAGTGTCCCTTTTGAGAAGATCGTTAAAGTCTGTTGTCTCCCTTTCCTCTTCACTCTCCTTCCACTTGACTGTCACATCACAAGTTGTGAGGCAACTTCTTCTGAATGTTGCATACAGTGACGGACTAGACAAAGCCTACTTATAATTAGCTGTATACAATATAATTTTACTTTTCTTTGTGATTCTCCTGCCAAACATATCTACATTTACTCTCAACAATGAAATTAAATTTACAACATACATTATAAAGACTGCTCCATTCCCATAATGTCGACCCTCGTTTCTTATCCTCGTTTCGTCATGAAAGAAACAAAACATTTTTGCATGAGATTACAATACATAGATCGATAGTCACACAAAATGTCATACCGATTGATCAGCATGTTGAAATTAATCCAACATCTCTGTTATGATGCTCGAAAAATTCCTGTAACAGCATTTCTTTACTTTATTTAATAAACCACTCTATAACTGGCCTTTCGTTGTTCAAGATGTGAAATCTATTAATGCGGAGACGGTGAAGTTCTGTCTTGGTTGGATGAAATTGCCCGATCTCGTTTGTCAGCTGTCTTGGGCTCTGGAGTGTTAACTGCATGCAGACTGACCCTGAGGGAGAGAGAGAGAGAAAGGGAAGGAGAGAGCGAAGGAAAGAGAGAGAGAGAGAGAGAGAAAGGCTAACAGACAGACAGACAAGCAGACAGACACACATACACATAGAGTTAATAGAAATATGGAAGAAGTTAAAAAAAGAGGCTAGAAAAAAAAAGAAGAGTAAGACAACAACAACAACAACAACAACAACAACAATAACAACAACAACAACAACAACAACAACAAAGCGACCTGTGACATGTAATTAAAGTAATTATTATGCTTTATCTGTGAAAACTTTCATCAATGAACATAAGGGAATTTGATTCTTTTTTTCATATATTATCAGTAAATGCTTTCTGTTCTCTGTCAAATCCCAGATATCTGACGTGAAAAGCGCAAACATAGATCTACTCTAATCATGACATTCAGCTTGATAACACTGTGTTTGGCGTTCCTCGTCTTACTGACCACTTCAGTGGCTGGTGACTTCCAGCTGACCATCTTACATACCAACGATGTCCACGCAAGAATTGAGGAATCTGACCGGTAAGAATCTCTCATACATATGAACAGAATAGAAATTTTAATTCCTCTATTACTATACAACGCAACGTGTTTCACTGAGGCCAGTTTTTAACTTGATTTCCCATGACTTCGTGATGTACACCATTTCCTGTTTCATCTAAGCCATTTATCTACGTGAAGGAAAGGTGTTCCCTCCGCTACTCCCTCTCCCGTTTCTCTCTGTCCAATACATGGATTTCTTGCACGCTCTCCTCCACTCCTCCCCCTGGGGTGTCAGTTTTTGCAGGTTTGTGTTTTTATTTAATTAATTAATTTATTTATTTATGTTGCGAGGACAACAAAGTAATTGGACTTAAAAAAAAAAAGGACAAAAAATGAATGGGGAGGCTGTGACGCTCATATAACAAATACGAAGACATTGTTTAAAGGGAAGTAAGTATTTTTTATAATTCAGATTGTTCTGTTTTTCCAGTCATTTCCCTTTTCTGACATGGGCAAAGTTCGAAAGCCAAGGGTATGTTAAAAACTCTTGAATAATAATCATTCGGCTCTTGTTTGCCTGTGCATAATCGCAAACTGTGCACTGACAGACAATGCAATGTTAATTTTTTTTTTTTATGGAACGAGTACAAAACTGATAAAGATGTTCATCTGTGTGTCATCACTTATTAGAGTAGAATCTCCTGACGCGACCACAAGAATAAGCAATAGCATCACTGCGTTGACAGGAATATGATTTTTTAAAAATGCATTTTAGGAACAATAACAGCAACAATAATGACATTAGCAACAACACAAACAACACAGCCACAATAAGGCAGGCTTCGCTTACTTCTCTTCAAATTAAATGAATAAATAAAAAGATAAAAGCACTTAATATACACATAAACAACTAAATAATAAATATATAATTAAATGACACTTTAATAAATGAATAAATAAATACACAAATAAATAAATAAGTGATATACATTTTGTAAGTAATGAATAAATAAATAAATATATAAATAATAATAAATAAACCAGCAATACGAGAATAAAAAAAAATTAAGAAAATAATATTAATAAATAAATAAATAACAATAAATAAATATATAATAACTATAACAAATAAATAAATAATTGAAAATAATTAGTGTCATCACCTTACAAAACCTATGACAGACTGCTCTCCTGTAATAATGACAGATATATTAATCATATCATAGACATCTGGAAAAGTAAACAAACATACATACACACACAAACAATGACAACAAAAAAGCAGTAAAACAAAAAAGAAAGTAACTTTTAATAATATTTTTTGCTAAACTCTGTTTATTCAATAATAAAAAAATGCATATTTATATTTTAGTGTGCCAGCATCAATTTTTGCATCATGTAAATTGATGTAAAAATACTGCGTAAAATTCACTGTATCAATATATTAATTCAGATATCAAGATAGAAAAGTTGATATAGACTGTATACAAAATCATTTGACGCCGAGAAAACTCATCTAAATGTTAGTCAGCATTTTATTTAGCATATGACTGATTATTAAAGAATATATGTACGTCCTAAATAGTTGCTCAGCTATGTCATATCAAAAATATTAAAGATTAACATACATATTTTAATTCAGACAGAAAGAAAGACGACATTTCATTTCTTTTCTGTTTTCTTTTTTAAACATGTTTTTCGAAGCATCTCATATAACCATATGCTCGCGCATTATGGCATTCGATTTGGTAGATATGACTACAATAATATTATCAGATGAAACATTAAGTTATGTACATAGTTGTATTCTTACGGACAAATGACATTTCTTCTCGGCGATTTTGCTATGAGATACATATATTTACAAAGAGGAAAAAAAATGTAGTTTTCAGATTAATTTGTATTTTCATTTCCTTGCCATGCTATGTCCGGACCATAAATTCACATTATTTATTATTTATTCATTTTGCTTCCAAGATAACATGTGCGATTTATCGGCATCATTATCGGCATTATGAGCTCAATAGACAAAATGACATCTTCAAATAGTTCAACAGCTTCTCTAACAATCGAAAAAGAAGGACTAACAGTACCAAGAGTAGAAATAATTAACTAATTAATTAATGAATCAATACATTAATTTTTGTAAATATTTAATGATAAAATTGTTCACCCAGAAGTTTATAAACTGGCGACTGTCATTTCCACCTCCTCTCCCTTCTCTATTCCTTTCCGCAAACTCTTCCCAAAGTTAACCCCTCTCTTACAATTTTCAAACTGGCACTAGTAAAAATAATAATAATAATAATAATAAAAAAATAAAAGAATGAAGAAAGCTAGCTGAACATTTTGGTATACTGGACAGGTCCTGCTTATTCATATTTAGTGCAGTTCGCACAACAGAAATTTCCAGCGTCTGTCCTGGAATTTGTTGTCATGGCAACTGGTTGCACCTTTGATGGCATATTCTTTTCTCACGAGCAGCCTCATGGCTTTCCGGAAAGCGTTGGTGAATCCACTGTAATAGCACTTGATAGGCCTTCTCCCAACGACGTTGCAGCATCTGAACTTAAATCTACGGTCTTGGTACAAGTTGCTGTGGTAACTATAGATGCCGGTGACGATTTTGTCTCCTGGGCAATAGTGGGCCAGCAAACCGTTGAAAGCATTTACGTAAGCTGTGGAACGAGAAAGTTTAGATGACCCAGTATCCGTCTGTAAGATGGCTAGAGCTCGCTTGATCAGATTTCGTGTTATTGTGCTTCGTGGTGCACCATTACTCTCTAATCAAGGCTGTACTAGTGGACTTATGACTCAACTTCGTTTTTGTGAGCGTAAATTTTTTGTTGTGATGTAACTTCATATTTGGACATAACATTCTACATATGGTGCAACTTCCTACAATAACTGAAACTTACCATAAGTGGATTAAAGGTTTACATAGAATAAAAGCATTTTGTATTGTGGTTCTGGAGTAACATTTGTTACATTTTGCCATGCTCTTTGCACCGAAAAACCGATCGGATGGTGCTGGGAAGAATTATTTTATTGCCTGTCTGTGCGGTTACAGCGATAATGCATTTATTAGGTTGAGTTTAAATGGTACGGATCTTTAACGGCTCTAAGATCTTTATGACTATCAATTTTTGTAATGGTCAATCAGTGTATATCAAAATTAAATTGAGTGACATCGCACATCGCTTATTGTGCAGCTGATTTACTTAATAGAACTGGGTGGTTGATAGCGGCCTTTGAGATATAACTCAAACTATAAATACTTGTAATATACATCAGCATAGCAAAATGTTTTTCATAGACCAAACCAAGGAGCTTATACTATTATACAATAAGCTCCTTGGATCAAACAAAACACCGTCACGTAATCAACTGTATTGTTTGATGTTATAATGTTTTTTTGGGTAATCATCTGAGCAAACCGCTATTACAGAGGGGATCAAAAGAATTAAAAGTAATTTACTAGTTGTAGTACACTGTGGCTATATCTGACTGTATAACGGCACAGGGCCGGGCAGTCAAATCATATAAGGATAATATTATTATTGCTGATCTCTCCGAGTCACACATTTAAAAGCTAAACATATTATGCTAGAATATAAAGTGTTAAACATATAGATGAAAATATAAGATTGAAGCTAAACCACTCATACGTATGACCAAAATAGAATTAAAAACACAGAGAAGGAAGACAAACAAAGGAAGTTTGTACCTGTCCAAGTACAACCAAAGACCCTTCTTGGTCTGCACTGGAATGCCCATCTCCTGTCATAGTACTTCTTGCTGTAGATGCTGAAAATAGCAGACATATATCTGTTGGCAGGACAATACATCCTTGCAGGATTATTGTAATTGTTGACGTATGTCAACCCGGACACAGCCACAACCATAGTGACCAGAACCAGACTCACAACAGAAGTCCTCATGGCTGGAATTCTGGGTTAGACCAAGGCTTTAACCAGTATAGATCTGCGGGGAAACATGAAAAGAAATCAATGAATATAGAAGTAATATGGATTTACTTGTCCCTCTGTCTCTGGTTTTCTCACTTTTTCTCTGTGCCCTTTTCTAACGCTCTCTGTGCTAATGCACACAACAGCTAAATATACCAGACCAGAGAATTTTTTTTTTCTGATAGTTTCACTTCTCTAACAAAATAGAATGAAGATAAAGTAATCATATAGTGGTCATTATTAACAGACTATTTCTTATTCCTTTTTTTTATTTATTTAATTTGGGTCAGTATCGATGAGAGAAAGAGCAATGAAGACGGTAAAAAAAGAGAATGAAAGGGGAAAACACGAGGAAATAGAAGAAGGAGAGAAAAAGGAAATAGATTAGATGAAGGAGAGGAAGAAGAAGAAAAAAAATAAGAAAACGAAAAGGTTGAGAGGAGGCAGAAACAAAAATAAGGCGAATAAAAAAAAAAGAAGCAGAAGAAGAAGAAGAAGGAGGAAAAGATGAAGAAGAAGAAGATAGAGAAGAAGAAGAAGAAGAAGAAGAAGAGAACGAAGAGGAAGACGACAAAGATAAAGAAGAAGACGAAGACGAAGAAGAAAAAAGAGAAGGAATAAACTGCAAATTTTACCGCAAAAGAACAAACGGCATGCCTCTTGAAGTGAGTTATTTCCACGCCCAGCTCATGTACTACAAACTCTGATACATCTAACATTCAACGGCTAAGTTTATATTATCTCTTCCTTTTGTCCTCACATAACCAAGTCTGAGAAATGTCGTTGATTCAATTGCCTTTTGAGACCCTCCAACATATGAGCGGAACAATAACAGATCACAGAGTTGGCGCTCTTCCTTTAATCCTTTCTAGCTACGGCTCCGCAGTCTTCATCCTTCATTTCCAATTCCAGACGTGTTAGATATTTATAATTCAAATATAAACATCTCTTGGCTCCTTAATAATAATGAAAAAAAAATAAATAAATACAATTCTCAGATTAAATATTTCATTATTATGGGAAATAAGATAGACACAAATCTGGATTTTTCTATATTTTCACCTCCCTAGCTGAAAAGAAAGGTCGGTTACGACACATAAAGTATTCAAACGTTGATTACTACTATTAATAGACTATCTCGTATTTTTTTTGTGTCTTTGGGTCAGTATCGATGTGAGAGAAGAGAAATGGATGTAATTTCTTACATTATTTACCTTGTATGAAATTCAGATTTTGATTAAAGACAAAACAAAACAAAACAACAAAACAACAACAACAACAACAACACAACAACAACAACAACAACAACAACAACAACAACAACAACAACAACAACAACAACAAAACAACAATAACAACAACAATAACAACATAGCAAAACAGATTGTCATTAAGTTTTGTTGAACATAATTATTGAAAGAAAATTAGTGATAAAATAATGATTCATTTGTCTTTCTAGAATCGCTCGTTGTTTTCAGGCTTAGCTATTGACTTCAGGGTGGCATGATTTGTGCAGTCGTTGCATTAAAGTTTTCCCTGAAACTTCATGAGTGTCAGACGCTGCTGGCAAACATTGCATTTTAGAAATCCAACAAATTTCTCTGACAAGTAAATGCTTACCAAGCGGAATCAGCGGGGCGACTTCTGCAGACCACACGTCGTGTGCTAGGCAATGCACCTCAAGCTACTTAAATATCGTTTTGCAGACAGTCGTACCCGCTGGTTCTGCATGAACTCATGCAAAGGAATTATCTCATGCAAAAAAGAAAGTGCTTGTCTGATGGGACAAATTTTAGCTATCCAACAACATGATAAGAGTAAAAAACGATCAGTTGATCGTCGTGCATTAAGATATTGATGGATTTTATAATAATTTAATAAAAATTAATTTATTGATAATGCAATAAGATTGCGATCTTAAAAAGCTTTTTTTCGGTCTGCTGCATTCTGGATATGAATTATGAAATCTTTTATCCGACCAATCAGGAATGATCTTCGTGCAACAACAGCCGCCTGGTGTTTCCTTCTTAAGTCAACAACAACAACATCAACAACAAAAGAACAAAAAGAACAAGAACAACAACAAGAAGAGAAACAAAAAAGGCAACAAGTTACATCAGTTATAGAACGACCAAGATCAGCCCAACAGCATGAACGAATATAAAATTAAGTTTATTACTGAAATGATAATCTTAAACAATTTGGTGTTTGCATCATATTGACACATTAACACAGAACAAAGCAAAGAATTATCTTCTTTTTTTTTTTCAAAATTTCTCTCATGATATTATTTAAATAATGTAATAAGCTCGTTTATGAACATTTATTGAGGACATCACAATTATGTTGAAGATTTCCACAACTTTCAGAACAAGTTTGGCGCGGGTGGAGAGAACCTTTAATGCTTTAATGTTATTTTCGATGTTATCAGTGTAAAGAAATTAACGATCCATATAATAAGCGCTCCCCTTTTAAGAATATTATTAAATATATATATATTATTACTATTTTTTTTAGTCTTTTTTTGTGGATATAATTCATTCAAGGAAATTGCGAAATTTCGACACGTTTTTATTTCTGTCTTTCTCTCTCTCTCTCTCTTTCTCTCTCTCTCTCTGTGTTTGTGTGTGAGTATTTTTAAAAATTGTTTAACCACCACAATAACTCAAAAGTTCATCTTAAGAAAGAGGAGAAAATTATATGATTTTGCGAAGAATATTTGAACCTAAGAACTGTTATGGTCTTCATGCTCCAATGCTGAAAATCTTTACGATTACTTAATCTTAATTAATTCTGACTGAACTTTAGTGGCTGTTAATTAATTACACTGTTGGAAGTGTGCGCTCATATGAATAAAATCAAAATAGCGCAGCTCATACTGGATGTCTCAATAGTAATAAAATCATGCAATCAAAGTTGCCCACAGTTCTTAGTTTCCAATATCGTTAATTTTGGAACATATTTTTAAAGAATTTTGTTAGACTAGTTTTCGTATTTTCTACATTAAAAATAAATTTAATACCTTAAATATAGTGACTATTAAGAACATTCGCATTCTGACCCGCCAGTAGGCCTGTGCATGACCGGTCATGATAACCGGTTATATCGGTCATAGACATCATTGACGATCATCGAGTATGATGGACGAAGATCGGTTAGGTTGATGGTCATGACACACCATGAAGCGGACGCGTTCATCAGTTAGCTACACCGGTGTCTTTGAGCTCGGGAAAACTCCGTCCGTCAGCGACATGCGATTCGTCCCAATGTCACCCTTCTCATACCCATACTCCGGTGTATGACACTTTTTTCCCTTATTAAAGAAGGGGGGGGGGGGGGGAGGAGCAGGAGGGAAAACCTTGCGCTGAATTTTACTCAGTATTTAACCTTAGAAGTGCCAAAAGGACGATCTGCCTTGGTGTTACTTATAGTACTTTGCATGTGAATTACGTTTTAGATAGCTGTAATACAGTAAGAGTAATAGGAATTTCGTTTCATACATGTACTGCCATTTGTATCTACGCTGTCATTTTCTGAACATAAATCACTATCATTGTGGTAATATTGCATTCTGGTTGTTTCTTGTGATTCTTCTAGGGTTAAAACCATTTAGAATGATAGACTTCGAGGCGCCGGGCGCACGCTTTGAATTTCCCCCTCCGCCACCATCCCACCTCCGTGCAAACGTTTGACACGTGGTATGTTGTTACAAAATGCTAACTTGTAAAGTGGTCGTTATTGTTTATGATTTAATTGAAATTTTAATTTATGAGCATAATATGGTAATATTTGGTATCAAACTGCACTAGAATTCGACGCCCG
>JBCEWB010170372.1:0-25517 GCA_039654565.1 Peronia peronii | reverse complement strand
ACTAATTTAAGAATTAGTTCTACACGGGATATAAATCTGTAGATCTAGACTAGATTTTAAATGTAAACATGATTAGCCGTAATATTACCTCATTGTTTTGTATAATTCCGATTTTTTCGACCAAATTCAGATTTTTGAGAATTAAGATACTGGTTTTTGGGGTTGACAAAGTGGCAGGTCTGTTGGTGCTGATTTCATATTGTACTGGATTGTTACCAAAAACAAGACATAAATGGGCATGTTAATGATTATGTTGAACGCGATGAATGAGTGAACATCAAAAAAAAAAAAATAGACAAATCTGTGAATGTTTGGATGAGAAAGATGCGAACATTGAATTCATCATTCAGAAGCTGGAGGAGTCTGGAATCGCTTACTGTGTCACCTGTAAGGCCACAGTCCATTATGTATCCAATGAGAAAAAGTCTTTTATTAGCCACTCTGAGAAAATTGATCAATAAAGTGAGAAAGGCCTTACATGAAAGATGTCCAAATTTTTTGCCAGCTTCTTTAACTGCCACAAGGAGTATGGAAACCTGCGTTAGAAATGCCCCTAATTTTTAGATGAAAGATAGAGTTGGAATGTAAACAAGATGGTTGAAAATGTGGTATTTCAATCCTTATTTTTAAACATTTTCCCAAGGAGGGAGGGGGCTACATGTTAGGATCCCGTCTGCGACAGTTGTGCACGAAAAAATTCAGTAAAAAAAAATTGGCTCAGTTGGCATCTCTGTTTAATCTTGCAAAATGACAAAATTTATATGAATTTAAATATAATATATTATGGTGTATTTGTCTTGTTGGATGAGACAAATAGTATGATCCACAACATCTGAAATCATTTATAAAGTTCCTTCAGAAAATTTATCACACAGAAGCAAATATTCTTAAACAAACAGACAAAATTTGTGCATGCTTCACTAATCACTGTGACTGACATTACATGCAAATGCTTCATGAACTTTTTGATCTGTGTTGAAACTGATCACCTGATGATTGATTGCCCAATTTATGTTTATTCCAGTGAAATCTTGTTCCAGCATGATGAAATAAATAGCATTTGAGAGCTGCAGATGTCGTTCATCACATCACAACCAATCTTCAACTGTCTAGAGAAATTTGAGCTGTCAGATGACACAGGCAATACGCATAGTACACTACTATGACATTCTCAACAATCACACAAAAGAGCTGGTTTTCACAGGAAAGGCAGAAACGAATCTCACTTTTAAACAGTTCACTTCTTTGTGAATACTTATTTCCCCAAATTGTCCATTCAAAGATAACATTCTTTTGTACTTTCAAGAAAGCATTTGTCACTGTAAAAAGCCAAGACAGTCTCTTTGAGTATGTGAAATGATACATGTTGAAAACACTTTTTCACCAGAGAGATTTATTGGCATGAACTGACCACAAGGTCAAAAATTTTTTTAAACTTTCATGCCACAGAGTTGGCCAGTATTCTTCATACATCCTGTTCTAAGATTCACACAGTAGTTCCCCATTTTAAGGCAAATTTAGATATATTGGAAATATCTTGTATATAAGGAACTTTATGCCAAGGTGATGCTGACAGTTTTTTATACAAATTGCAGGTGGTTTGACAACAATAACCAATATAAGAGTAACAAATGTCTTTTTCTGACTTTTTAAACCAACTCGGCCTTATACATATCACATGCCTCCAGCTTTTTGTTATATAAAGACCAACTAGCCGCTCAACTGTGCAAAAGGAACAAATGAATGAGTAGATGCTTAAATTCTACTCGATGACAATGAAATTCTAGAACACCATGGGCATATTAGAAGTGTTCCTGTTGCACTGTTTGAAATGGTAAAGGCTACTATTTTAAAGCTCCAGACATATTTTGTTTTACCTGCAACATCTGAACAAGGAGATATCAAAAAGACATAAAAAAAACAAGACAGAGACAAACAGAAAAAAAAAAAAAAAAAAAAGAAAACTATCCTAGGGTGGCCTTTCAGATGACAAGGTAAACAAATTTGAAAATTCACCAACCAGCATTGCATTTATTACAACAAACCACCGCTGCATTTATTACCACTATCATTTAATTTGTTCAGCTCACCATTCTTGGCTTCACAAGTTTTTTTCCCTGGAATATGGAAAGATACTGTTTTTTTTTTTAATCGGTGGAATCAGTAAGTTAATACATGATAGAGTTTGTAATGAGAGAAATACTCTTTTTTTCTCAAGTAGAAAAATCAGGAAACTGAAATTGTGATTGTTACTTACTTGTGTGTCACATATTTATTACTTTTCTTTTGAAATCATTGGTTTGAAAATCCAGAAATGATGTATGATAAATCAGACACAAAAGCGCAAACTACACTAATTTGCACAAATAGTTGTAATAAGAGACTGAAAAATTCTTGTTTATGGTCACTGAGGAATAAATTTCGGAAGAATAAAAATTGTGTCCACTTGCCTTTTGAAAAATAAAAATAATTTTGAAAAACAAGCATTTTCCATCTTAAGTTCCACACACACATACATGTATTAGATCTCATATTACCTCACATTAGACATGTGTAATTGCCACAAGAGGTGACGAAAGTTTGGCATATGAAAAGTGACCAAAAGATTCAAAAACATGATGTCTCAGGCAGAGGACGAGGAGTGTACATATTTTCATGTTCATCTTTTTTAATGGCCAGGATTTGAAAAACTTCTTTGTACATATATTTTAATTTACGCCCAATGTGGGAACTCTGTTCTGTTCCATTAAATAATCACAGCAGTGAAACAGGTGAAATCTAAATTGAATTGCATTTTCATTGCATTCCCCATGGCATTACATGAGATCCACACTAAAAAAATATATAAATGCACTTCTGCCTAAAAGTAGTTGAAGTTTCAGCTTTTTGCCACGCATGTCAAGAAACATAGCTGCACTATTATGGTATGCCATAATTTGATAACTCAAAACAGATTTTATAAATATTTGTGTCATACTTGAAAGAGAAAGATAGCACATTTAATCATATTGTTCCAAGTGGAACTTTTCATGTAAGCTGATAGAATTATTCCCATGCTATTTCAAATTTGCCTACGTGGGTGTTTCATTTTTCCATTCACATGTAGTTCATTTTGTGCCTTGTTGTTTTTTACTTTGGTAGAAAATGAGAAGAAATATCCATTTATATGTTTTATGACAGCCCTACAGTCAGAGCACTGTGTGAGTTACACTACATAGAGATTCTGTATCATTAAGGATATTTCAGGTGTTCTTGTCATTATGGATATTTCACATATTCTTAACATATCAGCATAACGCAACCAACACCCTTTGAAAGAGAAAAGTATGCCTGCATGTAGTGAAGTAGTAAAAGCTTCATAAAAATTCACCAGTGGAATATCAACTTCAAGCCATATGTGAGGCTTCCTCCCATTGTCCCATTCACTCCTCATATATCAGTTCTTCGGTGTTTTTTTTCTGAACTACCATAGTCAAGTAAGCTGGCACAAATTTGATTGTATTTAAAAAAAAAAAACATATATGTTCTATAGAACGCTTGTAAGTACTGTGAAATTTGATTTCCAACAAAATGAACAAATAATATGGCCACTTTCATAGTAGAATGGAAATGCCACACATTTATCTGTGGCCTCAGTGCAGCAGTGACTCATATGTTGCAGTGTCAACTGTTTACAAAGCCTCAACAAAACTCATATGCATGCAAGCTGGATAGAATGGAATTGGTTACTGTTACAGTCTGGATAGGTCTCTCAACCTCCTGGTTATCTCGGTAGTGTAATTGGTACGCCCAGTGGTTTGACACAGACTTTCCATGTATAATAATATGGGCAATTCCCGAACAGCCAAGAGGATAAGCTAAGTAAAGAAACACTGAAGAAACACTGTCTCCAAGTCAGAAAGATTATTAATTTGTATTATGCTTATTAATTATGTTTGTGGATCACGTTATCATTCAGCATTGAAAGCCAGTAGCACTTTGGTCCTCATTGCTGTTGTTGATTTTTTATGGTTAAATATTGTAATGGTAATGGCCGTGCTGGGTGTCCATTGTGGACAGATGTAGTAGACTTGTAGACCTATTGCCCTGGCCAGCCAGTTCATGTATCACTTTGTCAATTATGCTGAATTTTTTTTTAAACAAAAATAAAACTTTGGAATTTCTCCAGTTGTGCTCTTGTCCATCTCTCAATCAGTTACGCCAGATTCCACAGTACATTAAAGTACACTATAGTGACATGGATAAGCAACAGAATATATTGTTCAGTTGATACTGTTATACACTGTAGATTTGACCTGAACTACAGTCGAGTCTATTAAAGTCAACTCCTCAGGATTAGAACAAAAAATTGTTGACTTCAAATAAAGTTGACAGTAGTCAAGACAAAGATGTAACCCAAAAAGTATAGTGCTACCGAGAGGGTCTGATTTCAAGCAAGAATTTACTTTAAGCAGGTTAACTCTGAATGGATCACAGTGTATGTTTAAAGTGGTGGTGCAACATCAGTTCGTTGTGTCAAGTTTCTTTTTGTTTTTGCCTCAGATGAAATGTTACGGTTATTGTAAACCCACCGACATACAGATTAGAAGCCAATGGCTTCTTAAATTTGAGATTTTAACAGTTAAAGAGACGGGATCATTAGGACCGCTCTGGCCATCGTGTGGTTTTCCGTAACTGATCATAAACCGGGCGTGACGTCATTTTTTTCCAAGGGCACGCTTAGAGGATGCTTCAGTGGGCCTATTCAGTATGTAAGCAGTGGTGTATTGTGTGGCTATGAACTGTCGGTCGTAGGATAGTTGGGCATTTGTAGGGGCTCCTTATTGCGCTGTGATATTTCTCACCATGTCACTTGAACTTGGGGTTTATCGGCCCCAGTATGAAATTATTGCCACAATAAGTATGCGCAGCTCAATAGGCACTCTTTCAAAAGGTAAAGGAACAGAGAAATTCCATGCCCGAAGATGAAATTCTCTTGAACAGAAGAGAAGAACAGAAATCAAGGCCACATGGCCCACTCAAGCCTTCTCAAGTGCTCTGAAACTACAAATCAAAAGAAACGATGACTGTGAGAAGAGTATCAAATACAGTAGAACCCTGATAGCACGCCCACCCTTGGGACCAAACTCGAAAGATCGTGTTATCAGGGTGAGCGTGTTATCAGGATCAGTCATTTTTCTTGTCCAAACCCGTGCTGATTTTTCGAAACATGAAAAAAAACAAGGCTTAGGAATACATTTGAAATAGAACAGAACATACATTTATTATACATGTATTTATGACAGGGATGTCAAACTGTTTTCACAAAAAAAAAAAGTTGGAAAATTTTGTCCCTTCCTCCCCCCTCACCCCCGCCCGATATTTTATTTTGGCGATCTGGCGCTGTCCTGTTAAGTAAGACACTTCTACAAAATCTAGGCTTCTCATGCTAGAAGTTTGCATTGTTTTGAAAAAAGTTAATGATCACAATTTTACACAAACAACTAGTGGAAATTCAAAGAGCTGTAGATCCTGCAGACAGTGTCGTCGTCATAATCATCAAGTGTAGATTATATGACTAGACTAAATCTATTTTCTAGAGCCTTGTATATTAGCCTCTCTAAGACCATGAGCATATTATTTGTTGTCGGTACTCTGATGTGCTGATTTTCCATTAACAACTTTCATGCGATCACTCGACTGCATGTTGTCAGGTGTGGGGAATTAAGTGCTACGAACTTCGATCTCGATCTTCAAACAGCCACCGAACAGCAGTTCGACTTCCTTCTGAAGCGTGCACAAAACTCTTAGTCCAGTTCCACTGTTATTGTGCGGGACTTGTATCGCAAAGTTTTAGATCTAGATCTATAAAACCACGATTGTTTTGTGAACTCAACAAAGGTCGGCAGTTGATGGGCCAAACTTAGGAAAGTCGGCAACATCCAAAAAGTCAGAATTCTGACTAAAGTTGGAAGTTTGACATTCTTGTTATTAAAAGGGTAGTAAATGTATTAAGTATGCTTAAGAGCTTTTTCCCATTAGAATTTAAAGTTTGAAAAGTTTTGAAAACTTGGTGAGTTGTGGTGCACGGCGAGAGATAGGCTAGGTGACAGTGCACAATGCACGGTGATTTCACTGGCCAGTGGTGTGTTGTAGTGTAGTGTGTAGACTTTTGACGCTGCGCGCCACAGTCACGGTTGAAGTTGAAGACGGGAACAAAAGGTGGGCTCGAGCGAGACCTAAGTTAACGTAACATATGACATTGACCACATGTGCATGTGAAAGGGAGTGAGCGGGTGGAACAACATTAGGCCTGATATTAGTAGGCCTACTGGCAGCAACAATGCACAGGTTAGCGAGAAAGCGGGCTTTTCAGTATTTTCATAGCATGTGTCTAACATGGACAACTAACAACAGTTAGATCTACTATCCAAATGAACCAAACATGCTATGCGAGTTGAAAACGCAAGCCTGGACGTGTTACTGAAAATAAATTAGTATGTTTAAAGAACAGTTGAAATCGGACTTCGTGAGAAGGTTGTGTTAAACAGGAGATCGTGTTAAGCCATAATCGTGCTAGTGAGGTTCCACTGTAGATGCAGGTTCTTTGTTTATACCATATTGAATAATAATGCAGACACCCCTGACCACTTGACCTACTGAACAAGTTTGGCATTGACCAGCGACTAAGCTATTGAGAGCAGAAGTGAGCTATAATTGCTATGAATGAAAACCAAAGTGGCCTTAATATCTATTAGTTTATATATGAGATAGCTTTCTTGTGCTCTCACTTTATACTACCATAGATCACTTATATATATTTCTTTTTTGTAGTCACTGCTGCCCCATCAACGTCAGCAGGTCTGATCTAATAAGAATGATTTAAGTCCACATGGTTAGAGGGATGACAGTTTGCATTTTACACCGAGATTCTATAACATGAATGTAAATACACCCCTATGTGAAGTCATTTGGTCCAAGCAGTTGTATTAAGTTATGAACACGTCTGTAGTGGAAATACATATACATGTAATCTGTGTGACAAGGGGTGATGAAATTGACACCCATATGAAATTGACGTCTTTATGAGTACAAACCCTTCTTCTACCATTGGCTCATTGCAGATATTATCATATGTGAAGAAAGGGTGGAATTAGAGGGAGACATTGGTCAGTAAGGACTATGGTCTGATGTGTGCCTGCATTGTGTCACTCCAAAGCCAAGGCGGAGTCAGAACAACAAAGTGGCCATACATCTGTACGTACGAAGATGTGATACCACTTCCCCATCCGTACGATATTCTCGTCATGCACATGCGCGAGATTTGCCAATCACGGTTCCCTCCATTTTCAAATAAGTTCATGCCATCTCATTGTCTTATTGCGTCAGTCAATATAATATAGATCTATGGTGGAAGTGGCTGAAGAACTTCAAGTTGGAACAAAATTGGATCTAGATCTAGGTTATATTTGTCATAAATCTAGATATAGCTCTTGCTTCTAGATATATTTATTCGTCGAGATCTGTAGCATAGCAAGGGCTAGAGCTGAATTAAATGATAGTAGTAGAAGCTGTCTCTATTAGGACATCTAATTAAATCCAGTGGTAGATCTAGATCTATTACGAAACGCATTCCAAATCATAACCTACTTTTGCTTGGCGACAACATTGGAGCATATTTCAACAGGCTGTCTAAATGGACACACATTCTAAATCATATCAGAATATCAGTTCTAGACAGTCTATCTACCCTTGTTTGCAATTAAACAAAACTGCTACATGTAAGCTTATAGATCTAGATGTGTCATAAAGATGTGTGAGAAATGTTTTACAAATGCTGTGTATACTATATTCTTTTGCTGTCTCTGTCTGTATGCTAGTGCCTCTCCCTACCAACTTATAGTCATATTCATAATCACTGAAACACAATTTTGTTTACACATATATCATCTGTCTGTCTTTCTGTGAGTGTCTCTCTCCTCTGTCCTTTCTCTCTCCTCTGTCCCCTTTCTCTGACTCTAAAAAAGAGTAAGGTACAAACTCTTATCTTACATCGATGGCCACTGGTGAAGCGTAGGAAGTTTCATTTCGTTATAACATCTTTCAACCTCCTTCATGGGAGGTTATCTCGACTGGGAAGAGAGAGGTGGCACCAACTGTGTGCTGACGCGCGCATGAGAGGTGGTGGAAAGGAAGGTTAGGCTAATCATCAAGTGGGCCTCGCATGCAGAGACTGCGTTGTTCTAGATAGTAATACAGGTAGACAAAACATCGCCCTTCCCAACCTACACCCCCCCCTCCCCCTATACAACCCCTTTCCGCACAATAACCCTTTTACATCATCAAGGTGGTGGGGCTGATCTTCCTCGTCCATCATACGGACGGGGAAGCGGTATCACATCTTCATACGTACGTACCAATAGGCCTTGCCTCAAAACAAACACTCTGAGGCTCACATAGATAGGGCTTTACTAGTCAGCCGCGAAACGTGCAGCTTCGCAGTACAGAGTTGTGCAAAAAAAATATGGCGTCACACGCAAATCGACGTTAATGGCATAGAGAGCCGTCAAAAGAAATGCAGAACCGCAGGTTGTCTTATTTTGCAAATTAAACATATTAGCGGTGATTTTTTTCGCAAAAACAACACCACTAACACATTTTTGGCTATTAGATGTTTATTATTTTACAGCATATAGCATAAGTTGTCCATGACGTTGCACTACCACTTTAAACTAGCCTTGGCTTGCTCATGGTGTGCTGTCAGATATTGTATTGCTTATAGTTATACATGCAGCAGGGAGAGAGAAAAAGAACCCAATATAGCGTGTACAGTAGTTGCCTCCACTAGGGAAAGAGAAGACGGAAAAAAAGCTGGAAATCTTTCATTTCTTTTGAATGTGAGGATCAGATATATATATATATAATATACGTTTGCCAAAAGTAAATTACCTAAAATACTTATAAATGGAATAGAAATTCAGTGTTCATAATTCAGCATTCATCAACTCCAGAGCAGTGGAGTTTAAGGAGGAACCAATTTGAAGTATAATAGTGAAAAAAAAGAATAAACTTTTGAGATTACTTATCAGAAAAATTATCCTTTCTCATTTTTTGAGTGTAACGGTCATATGCATATGTGAGGATATATTATTTATACATATTTTTTAATACATGTATTGAATTTATGTGAACGAAAAAAGAAAAAACTAAATTTGAGCAGACTACAGCTGGCCAGATTTAACCAACTACCACATGATTCTGTACACATTAGAAACTACTACAGACAAAGAAAAAAATACTGTGGCAAGATTAAAACAAGGAAAAAAAAAAGGTATAACAAGGTACCTGCTGTGACAGAAAATACAATCCTGTCAAAACTATCATCAATAACAACCAACAGAAGGGGGACTGCCCCTGAGTTTGAAAATGACATTACACAACTGCACCACAGACCAGTAGAACGATCTTCCATAGCCGCTGTGCTGATTGAGGATGGCCTCTGATATCACGGGACATCACATGTGACCAGCATGTTAGCCTGATCTAACATACCAGCTGCAGTAAAAATATTGCCAGGTAAATCATTTTAGTGCAAATTGTAGGCCAAATCTGCACAGGATCCCAGGATCTGCAATGCATGCTTTTTAAGTATCACATGGACTTGTTCACAAGAAGGAAAAGTAATCTTGAAAATCTTTCACTTGTTTTCACATGGCAGAATTGTTTCAAACTTGAAATCTGAGAAATTTTATAATGTGTGCTTTGTGTAGCACGTTGTAGATGATGACACATGTACATGTACAAATTGACAAATTATAATATTGAATCAAATTGCAAATCAAGAGATGGAATAGACCAGTAGGGATAGGCTTTCTTGTTTTTTTGAGCTTCTGAGAAAGTTGCACTTACATTGTAAGAAAGTGCACACAAACACAAAATTTGTATGATGGAGAATCATGTGATTTCACTGATCAAAATTACACTAACATAAAACATACATGAAGTCTTGAATTGGGAGTGTACTTGTAATTCTGAAAGAGCAATGAATTCATTGAAAAAAAAAAATATTGAAAATTACATCTACATGTACTTTGATGGAATGATAACACAATCGCAAGTTACAAACCCAGAGTAAACGCAACTACTGAATAAATAAATCAATAATCAAGTCCAGTCTTGTAAAAAACTTGCACATGTAGGCCTACATGTATTAGATCTATAGTATTGTGTTTAATATCCCACACCCTAAAGTTTCAGTGAAGACAAAAAGTCCATGGCAGTCTCTGTATTACAGCCAGATTCACATCTGTATGATCTTGTAAGACTGAGTAGTCACAATAGAGAATATTATAGACTTTGATTTGAAATTGATTACATATTTGTTGAGCATTATTGACAAAATAATAATAATATTAATAATGTGGTTCTGTCCACATCAGGTCCAGTTACACTGCAAATTTTTATTTTTAATTTGTGCAAATGTGTGGTCAATCATTGAAATACAATCCAGCATCCACATTCAACAAAAAAGGCTCTGTCTTGTATGCTGCTCAGCAGAACTTTGCAGTAACAGTATGCAATACTAAATATAAGGCTGTACATGTGACCTGCATTCCTAGATACTGAAAAATAGTGTCGACTGTGCATTTGAACAGTTTAAAATGTATGAATTTCTCTCCAGTTAGAGAAATTTGTTATTATTTATTTCAATTTGACTTATATAAAAGAATATTTGTTTTGCTACCTACTTGCAGAAGAGATTTGTCAATATAAAATATTACAAACCACATTTGAAAGTATGATGGAGCCTTCATAATTTCATCTAATCACCTTACTTTTAAAATTATTTGTTTCTTTTTTTTTTTTTTTTTTCATTTTGTTTGTTCAGGTTTCAGTTCTCTGCTGTGCCCCAGCTTTGAACGTGGCCTTCATGTGAGTGTGTGCCTTAAGTAAGGACAAAATCTGACATGACAGTACATGAAGCAGGTAAGTTATGCAATTAAATTATTTCTTATTTCTGTCGTAAATTTATCCATCTTCTTCTTCTTCTCATCCTTCAGTCATGTGAAATAAAATTGTATGATGTGCATTCAGAAACTAAAGATCTTTGTGGCAGAATAACAGAACTTCTTCAGTGTTCAGTGCAAAAATTCATCCAGGTTACAAGAATGAATGGATCCCCTTTCTTTAGCCACTACATTTTAAGTACAGAGATCCAACCCTCATAAATCTAGATAAAAAAGTAAAATCATCTGTGTCCTGGAAGTATGGACTAAAGTGAAAGATGGAACTTCTCTGGTTCTTCGGTACAAAAATTCATCCCGCTTACATAACTTAAAAACTGAATGGATCCTTTCACTCCAGTCCAAACTTACTAGAGATTTAGCCTACATAAATTTAGAGAAAAAAATAAAGTACACTAGAAAGAGTCTAGTGCTTCAGTGCAAACATTTGTCCTGGTTAAAAAAAAAAAAAAAAAAACTAAATGATTCTTTCACTCCAGTTCACATGTGAAAGGACATAATTTAAAAAAAAATATTTTCAACACTTTTGAGGTATTGTGAGAAAAAAAAAAATCTGCTAATTACAGCACAAATCATTTGACATGCCATTATGATTCTTTTTCTATCAAATTAATGCATACAGTCAGGGAACCACTTATAACAGGACCACTTATAACAGGAAATCGCTTATGACAGATGCATCATTAATCCCTAAAATCCACTCCTACTTTGGCATTAGAAAAATATTATCTCATATAGCAGTAATCTGTGACAGTTGAATCACTTATAACAGGATACCTGTACTGTTAGGCGCTCACAATATAGTACACATGTACACCTAGTGGAACGCTGAAACGGCATAAGTGGGTCAAATAACAAGTATGATCGCTTGACCACTATTATCTCATGTGTTTTTTTCATTGTGTGTCTCATAAAGGGAAGGGGATAGGTAGCAGACGGTGAGATCAGTCATGTGGCTTGGGGGAAGAGAGGCGGGGAGTGGCTCATTCATACTTCAACATGGATAAAGAAGCACTCACACTTAAAGCTTCCAATGTTAGGCAAGATAAATATGTATCTTATGATTCACTGACCAGTTGGTCCAGTTGACCAATCAACAGTGATGAATACTGATAAGTGGTAGTTGCACTTAGACAAGTTTGCTGTTCTGTGCAACGGTGCAGCGAGCATGGTCTGTCATCTCAGTCCCTTTATACTGAAAATCGCCGCTATGGCTCCTGAACTTTGCATTTATCTTAAATTCAAACCCTCTCACATAATTGGATTGCTAGCCCTAAGAAGGGCTGTGTTGAAAGCAAAAGTTGTGTAAGTAGAGGTAGAATGGTGTTAGTTTTAGCCCAGAAAAGAACTGTTGATGAGTAGGTTTCAGCCCTGAAAAGGACTGTTAATGCTTTAGTCCTAAAAAGGGCAGTTGAGTAAGTTGTACCCCTGAAAAGGGTTATTAATAAAGTTTTAACTCTGAAAACAGTTAAAGGAAACCATTACAAAGTCTGTGAGTGTGTCTACATTATGAGCGAGTCAACTGCAAGTGAAAAAAAAAAACTAGATATAGTATGATGCAGAATCTGGCCTATCCCATCGCGGTGCGGGAACCAACATCAATAACAATAACACCGGCGCAGCGCTCTGTTGTACTATTCTATCGTAACCTATGCACTTCGTAAAACATATAACGTGTAGTACATGTATGCTGTACCAAATACTGTAGGCTCTGCCAGGATGCTTGATTATCGATCGATTGCACGGCAGCACTAGCTCTGGAGCGCTGTTTCACTTTATCACCCCTCCCCTCGTGGACACGTGGCCTTCTTGCGCTGCACAAGGCACAATACATTGTCTAACCCCTCTCGCCCCACCCGTAGCGTTGTTTCCTTTGTTTTCAAATCGCAGGCATCCGCGTTGATGGAAATCACGTGTACAGGATAGAAGCCAATTTTTACCTTTGTGGCGGCACTGACCAGTTCAGTTTAAAGGAAACACACGGCGATGGCTTCGATTTATGCGAGAGGCATTTCATAGGCGCAAAGAGGGAAAAAAATCTATTGTTTCGTTTTTATTCGATTTATCAGACATTCGTATTATCAGAGTTTGGTTTGAGTGGACTCGACTTTATACTCAAGGCCAGTTGAAATGAGACATAAATCACTGGACTAGAACCGAGAAATTGGGGTTTGAATGTGATGAGGGGGGTCAGATATCGAATTTTTTTTTAAATTCCAAAAATGGAAAGTACATTCATTTCTGAACAAGACAGTATTAGTCATACCCTGGTTTTATTAATATCACTTCATTAAAATTGCGTTTTGGTGAGGTAGGTAGGTAGATTTATGCTTTCAACCGTTCATTTAAATGATTTTCCTGGAATTTCGGTCATTGTTGGGAGGTCCCCCCTTGTCTCTCTAAACTGCAATATCTCTGGCTAGAATAAAGCTAGCTCAGAACTTTTTTCACCACCTGAAAGAGGTGAAATAAGCTTTCACATGATACCAAAAACCCCATATGGTGAAAATTTAGCATAATTATGTCTCATTTTGACGGCTGTGAATGCAAGAAAATTCGTGACATCATACATAACAAATATTTATGGTCAGTTACTAGATTTATACGAGTTAGTAGATAGACGAGAACAGGGATTAGAAAAAATATTTTGCAAGAAAATCTGCGACAGACACTTCTATAGTTAAAGACTCCCAAGATATCACATACATCAAGAGTTTCCTTGAAATTGTAACTTGGGACAGAGGCAGTTAAAGATGTTTTGGCACAGAAAAAACAACCCTCCTGACCGATTTCTTGTATCTGCCTTCCTTGGTGACAATAGCAAAGTGACGACATACTGGACAGTCAGCTTCCTCTATAGAGTCAGGATCATAATGTGTCCAGATATGTGCACTTTATGTCACCACTTCATTAACCCTTTGAACCCATAAGCCCGATATATCGGGCTGACCCATATATGGCCATGACCCGTAAGCCCTATATATCGGGCTGGCAGGCCTACATTAGACCTGATGTTCCGTATAGTAAATTTAGCAGGGATATTGGAGATAATAAGGCAGGATCATTTTATCATCAAAATACTGTAAGCTAACTCTATTTTGTACTAAAACAGCATGTGTTCCTAACCCGTCAAATTTCCTCAATTTTGGTCCAAGGGCCCAGGGGAGCAGGGTCAACTGGGTTCAGGGAGAGAGGGTTCAAAGGGTTAAAAGCTCTTATAGTTGTAGCAGACAAGCCTGTTTCTTTCATATAGAGAATTCCATTGAGACATTGTTACACAAATGTTTAGAATGAATTTCTGCACTGTCCTCACTGACATTAAGTCCAAAAGCAATTCGTATGTCTGAATCATCGCACTTAGAGAAAGAAAAAGGAGACTTTTGACAGCTCTCTGTTTGGTCTGGCACAAAAATCCACAAATTCTGCATAAAGAATGCAGTTTTTTCAAGTGTTCATCTTGTGAATGATCTAAAAAGCATCAAAATTTACAGAACTTGATGCCATATGTGAGCAGTTGAAAATTGCAAAGGAAAAAAAAAAGTACTGAGCCAAACCATTGCAAGAAAATCACGACAGTACTTATTTACAGAGATCAAACTTTACATAGTTGAATCTTGCCCCTGTGTTAATTCAGACATCACCAAGACTAAGTTCAGGTACATGATCAATTTTGTCAAAGAAATCATCTGTAGGCGCGTCAAGTACCCACAATGTGTAGTAACTGCCCAGTATTGTGGCACATAAGAAAGCTAAGGCCTGAGTGGCAAGCATGTAGAAATCACGCATCTATCCTCCCCAACTTCACACCTCACCCTCATGGCCCCAATCTAATATAACATACCATCTGAAGGTTTAACCTGTTACATCTGAGTGCTAGGCTACTACAATTTCATTGCTATTTATCAGCCACAGAACCATAGTACATGTACCAGAGAATGGATCCTGTGCAACCACTTGGTCTTTGTCTTTTCAATCATACACACTTGCAGGCATTTGGTCAGCGAAATCAGATATGCTTGTCAATGTTTCTTGAGATACAGCATTGAAAAGTCGATAGGGTTTGTTCAGTTTCATACAGAAAACAGATCTAAATCTGTCAATGTGGCGCTTGAAACTGACCATATTATCTAGTTTAGATCTAGGCCTAGTAGTAGTAATGAATTCATCAAAACTAAGCATGTCAAAGGGTAAGAGAACAGATTTACCTCTGGGGTTGAAACACTGATTCATAAAATTAATGAACATTTAATGATCTTCCAGACTCAACTTTGTGTAATGGCAAACTCTTTCAGACGAAATAATAATGTAATTAGACATACTACATGTACTAATAAACGGAAAAGTACGTTTAAGAATGAAACTGCTTCCAAGGGTTACGTTCATTGTTACAGAATAGTCTTTTGGTTATTGCAAGATAGCGATAAAACAAAAGGTTTTTCAGTCCCAGCCAATACCACATTAGCCGTTTTAGGATTATTTATTTTTTATTTTGGCATTTATCAGACACACAGTGAAGCATCAGCTTATAATACCTAACACAGCATGGATACATTATACATGTGTATCTCTCTCTCTTTTGTTTTTGTGCTTTTTAGATCAGCTCATCTGCAGATTGAGATCAGACATGAGACAGATACAGGTAGGTGGCTGCATACAACAGATTGATAGGTAGTATTGAGTAAGTACCGTTACAACTTATGTCACACGACTGGGTGAAATGAGCCGGAGAATGTCAAATGAGCTGTTACTGTCAGTGGAGAAAGATGATTTAAACTATTTTACTTTGGTGGGCAAATTATTTAGCTGTGGCTCTTTTATACTGAAGTATTCACTTTCAGCAACTCTCATGACCCTATATTGGTCAGTAAAATCCCAAGTTCAAGACGAAGCCCCAGTGACATCCAACTGATTTTATCTTGACGCACTACATATATTCTGGATGTCACAGTGATACTCAGTCGGATAACTATATTAGTGAGATTTGTTGTTGGCAGTGAGTTACGGAATTAGTCTTGGCAATGAAGAATATACTGTACATTGTCACACTCATATGCTGGCTGCCTAAGTCGGGGGGGGGGGGGGTTCTGGCGCAGCTGGATACTTTGAGTCTTTTACTACATTGCTTTTAAAATGATGTTCCCGGTTTCCAGCATTGAATTTCAGTAGAGGCAGACATGATTTGGAATTTTAAAAAAGTGCGTGATGACATTCTCAGCATGGTGAAAAATGACGTACTTGTGAGCAGTTATCTTATGAACGCGACAATATGCATTCAAGATTTGGTGTTAACAGAAAGTGTAAATACATGTACGTGTACTGTGGGATACTAACAGTAATTGGTACAATGTACATGCGTAATAATTATTCAAGAATCATGATGATAAGTTGATGATGTTTAAGTCGATGCTTTGAAAACCTCCAAGCAGCGTTTTGCCTGTGAAGGCAATAATTAAGTTTTGTTGACATTTTGTAACTAAAATTATTTTTATCAGATTTTGCAGAGATAAAATTTAATTTTTTTTTTCAATTAGCTTGTCATATTTTCAACTTAATTATCATTTAATTTTTATAAAAAATTCCAGTCATATTTCAAAAATTATTTCTTTTGTTTTACATATATTATGGGGCCGAGCAAAGTGAGTGGTAGGTTTTGTGTGTGGAAAGGAGGGGCTATATTTATGGTATTATGATATTATCCTTGAAGATTTGATCTTAACAGGTCTTTGGAGCTGCAGGTGGATATGTCAAGTATGAGGGGTTTTTTTTTGTGTTATTTTAAATGTTTATGTTGGAATACAAAATAAATATGGTTAAATTACTTGCTATGTGATTGTCTCATTTATGAGAGTGTCAGTGCTGTGCAGTCGACTACAGCTGATGCCGGTCATTGAGGGAGCAGAAAAGAGATAATGCACCTGTAGTTCTATACCAGTGTTATTCTGTCACATCCCACACTCACACAACAAAGAAAAAAAAGAGTAATTTGCTGGACTGTACTTTTTTATTCCTGCAACAAAAGATTGTAGGCTACATGTATAGTAATGAAGATAAACATAAATGAACAATCAGTGACAAAAACAGATGGAAAGCTGATAGTTATAAGGACAGGAATTTAAGATGATTGAAAAGACAAAAAAAAAAAAAAAAAGAATTTCTGAAATGATGACATACACAGGGATCATGTAGACTACCAAACTGAGGATTCACGATAACAGTTCCTGGTAGGATTATATAAAGTCACAGCATTATCAGTAACATTACAATCGATTCAATGTCCAGTCTAGTCAAAACATGATATATATACATGGTGTAAATAAAAGAGAAAAACAAAATTGAGCCGAAAAGCACGATGAGACGCTGCCTTGGCTTAGCTACTACAATCCACACAGACTGGAAGGCGAGGATAGAAGGAACACTAGATAAGATATTTAAACTGTTCATCATAAAGGATAGACACTATGTGATGTTTTCAATATATTGCCAAAGTACGTATCTGATCTCATCTAATACAGCCCAAATTAAAACAATACCATGAGCAGATCCTTAATGAATCAGCTGCACAGAAATTTCCAGTTATGGGGGTCACATGCATATTAGCAATATCACAATTCCAACACTCATTTTTGTTGTTGTTTATACTGCCTCTCAAACAGGTCTGATTTGAAACTGCCATCTTGTCAGGCAACAATGGCCAAGATGAAATTTTCTCAAAACAGACAATTATTCTTTTGTGTTTTTATAAAAGATTCACTTGATAGCCCCTCTTAGAAGAAATAATTTCACAGATATCAACCAGTGTTAATGAAAAAATAGGAAATTGTTCATCTGCTGGTTATATACATGTCACATGCTTTGATAGCTTGGTTAAACTCATGCATCTGTTTTGATACAGCTACTGCGTTTATGAAAAGCAAAAATGAAATTCTAGGAGCCATAAATGATGCCTATGACAGACAAAAGGCTACTTTTATGTCTTAACTAATGAATACATCATCATGTCTTAACTAATAAATACAACATTCCTGTCAGTTGCTAGGTGGTCTCTTTGTCTGCCATTCACGTCACTGGTCAGCGATCTCAATATTGTGCACTTCACGTATCCTCCCAGCAAATCCCTCTGCCAGCTTCCATGGATTGAGAGTTACAGACTTGGTGCTGTCGTGAGTCTTATAGATGCCCACTAATCTGTCTGCCAGCTCAAACATGTTGTTTCTCAGGGAGATGATGACAAACTGAGCATTTCTAGTCCTCTCCTGGCAGTGGACAGAAACAATTTGTACCATAATGGATAACATTGCTACAGAATGACCTGAGACAGGATGGGTGAAATGTCTATCTTAAAAAGTTAAAAAATGTTGGAATTAAGCATTTAGCTGTAGTGAAATTGTAATGTCTGATTAAACACAAATGTATTTGCCACTGCTATATCAATGACAGCTGCCATATCCTGTCATAACAAAAGCTCATATTTGTCAAAAACATCACTCACAAATACATTGCCTAACTCAAAGTTAGGCCATTTGTTCTCCACTGTAATTCTGGATTCTATATGATCTGTTTCCTTTACACTCTAAAATGGTTATTATGAAAACCCTTGAAACGAAACTTGCATTACTGAGAAAGAGTCTTTTGGAACGGCCACAAAATCACAGTATCAGAGGATGGATTGGCCTTTGCCTTTTTAAATCATACATACTTGCAGGCATTGTCAGCCAAATCAGTTGTGCTGTGCTTGCTAGTGTCTCTTAAGAGGCTAATATTGAGAATTCAATAGGCCTTGTTCAGTTTCATACTGGAAACAGTGAAGGTCTTGTCAACGTGACACTTAAAATTGACTATAAATCTAGTTTAGATCTAGGCCTAGTATTAGTAATGAATTCATCGAAACTAAACATGTCAAAGCATAGGAAAACAGATTTATTGTTGGAATTCAAAAGGACAATGATTTATGAAGTTGATGAAGGTAAATGAAAACATTGGACACTGCAGAAAGTACATGTGTGACGAAACAACATAATCCACAGTCGACAAAATAACCACCTGTCGGAGGTTAAAAGACAAACCAGAACATAAGTATGACCCTCCAAACTCAACTTTGTCTAGTGGCGAACTTTTCCAGAGGAAATGATAATAAACTATAAACAACCTAATTTTGAACATTACAGTATGTCTATGAATGAAACTGCTTCCAAGGGTTGCGTTCACTGCTTCAGAATGATCTTTTCTGTTATTGTGAAAAAGCAATAAAATGAAAGATTTTCCATTCCCAGGCAAATTTCGTATTAACCATTTTACAGTGCATGTTTAAATGAAGAGGAATGAAAACACAAAGACGAAGACATAAGGATAGACATTTTCTATCCTTCACAATGGTTTTTATTGATTTGTCTTAAGGGGATCCGCTGTGCGAATATTGAGTTTTATAGAAAAAAAATCGATTTTTTATTTACTGCCTATTTCGACGGGAAAATATGTCTAGAATCCATTTCCGTAGGTCTCTTTGCCCAAAAAAAACTCAAAAACACTGAAAAATGTGTTTGAAATGGGATATGGTTGTGTAAATTTTGAAATAAAAAACACAAAATTGCCCAACTTTGCTCCTTGACAACAGGGCTTTCTGTCGCTGCAAGCCACTAAAGTTTGGTATCGTTGGAAAGGTCGCGATTGTAACTATTCGATTACCATACTTTCATTCATGTACAAAAATAAACCGGGGCCCCATTCTGTATGTTTGGACACCCCGTACGATATGCTGTTTGGCTGGTTTGATAACTTGGCCAAACTGCGAGTTTTCATTGGCTCAGCCGATAGCAACTGGAGGGGAATCTCCTAAGGCAGCCATTTTGGATTTTGTTTACACTTTGTGCCTGCTCACAGAAAGTGATCATTTTTGCTGTATTTCTGCCATCCTACTGAATTTCAAAACCACCAATTTGTGATTCAAGGTATGTAATAGGCAGTAGCAATTGTTTTTGCACTAGTTCATTGTTTTTAGACTACGCAGGCATGCCAAATCCGAAGTAGGTCTGCCTGACCTACTTCTTTCATTCCTTCTCTATCTTGCTCGTTCGTGTAGCATTGTAACTAGATCTAGAGAGCCTCTCGGTTTGTGCCTTTTAGTGAGGGTCAATACGATAATAGTTTTTCTATACAAGCACAGAATCCTGTAGGCCTGCTGGATTGTGAATTACTAGATCTAAATCTAGATTTTCTTCGTCACATGGTTGGTGAATGAAATGAATGTGATTGACGTTGTCATTGTGATTGATGAGAGCTACATTGATTTAGACCAGCTAGATCTAGCTCATTGTCGGTGATATTGAAAACTCCTAATGATTATTTCGATCTAGAATTAGTGTAGTTCAGTAATGTCAGACAGAGATAAGAGTAACAGCTTTTCATTTTTTCTTATTTTGCCAAAGCATGAAGTGTTCTGATTTTCTTTATCTACTCTCTCCCCAGCTCTGTGCTTTCACTATTATTCCCTCATTTATTTCATCAAAAGGCCAAGGCTAGGGGTTTGCCACCAGGTAGCCATGCTGACAATGTGGGGACTCAGATCTGCAAGCTTGTCGATGACCACATCAGACCAATCCGAGCTAATGTCCTCCGATGACCTCCTTCGCCGCTGTATCTTGCAGAGCGCTCAGAATGCTAATGAGAGTGCTCATGCAGTGATATGGGCTCGATGCCCTAAGCATCAATTTGCCAATCGCAATCAGCTGTGCATTGCTATTTTCCTAGGAGTTGCTGAGTTTAACTTCGGTGCAGCCTCATCGCATGATTTTTTGCAGACTCTCAACCTACCAGTCAGCGAGGAAACAAAGCGAGCGGGAAGAAACGAGACCACTTAAGGACAACAAAGGCACAGGCAACAGTCACAGAGAAGGCCAGGAAATACAGGCAAATCAAAGCAGAGGCCAGGCAGAGAGAGGAGCAGAAACTGATAGACATTCATGGGCAATTCTACATCTCCGGAGGAGGAGACTAAATAGGGGTGGGGTAGGGATTTTTTGCTTTAAACCTTGTCAAATAATGTAACATTCTTCTCCTTATGTAAAAAATGTTCAAAATATATAATATTTTCAGAATACATATGATTTTGTACCCAAAGAATGTGTTCTGGTCTTCTGGGGAACAAGCGAAATTTTTTTTGTTTTTCTCAAAACCCAGTTTTTCACTGATTTGTTCCACTATTTTGAGTAAATCTCAGGAAGTAATTGTCAGAAATGCTTGAAATTTTAACTCAGTATTCCTTACATGTATACTACCACCTTACAGAGAGATTTCTTGCTTTTCTATTTCAGTTTTTGAGTTTTTCATTTTTTTTGTCTGAACCTACCTGGAAATCTCGGAGATCAGAATTTGACCTCACCCATATGACTGAATATGTGAAACTAATTTGAAAAAGCTCAAATCTGGCTCTGTAAGGTGGTAGACAATGTCCACGGCAGTAACCATATGCAATATGAAAACTCTATCTTGATTGGTTTTCAAGATTTAGTGAAAAAAAAAATGTGTTAAAAATGTTGATTCGTCACTTTGTTTGTGGCGCTGCATGCAGAAAACTAATAAAAATTTATTTTAAAGTGCTTAGGGCATTCATTTTCATCCAGACAAACACACTGGTGTAGAAAAACAAGCAGAAAAACAATTCAATAGCAATTTGGTGTGTACCATAGCTACCTCCCCTTAAAAAACACAGATTTTTGAGATAAGTTATTCGTTTACAAGACTGACAATATATAAAGTTTAATTATTTTACAAATCAGTTGTAGTCCCGTTACTCTGCAAAATGCTTAGCATTATCAATATTTATCCCATACATCAATGCAGTGGACCTCGGGCTATGAACTTAATCTTTTCCAGGACTCTGATTGTAAATCAAAACATTGAAATGAGAGTAAAAACAATCAGTTTCAGCCTCTGATTAATACGTATGGTATTTGACATTTTAACTAAGTGCTTTTTTTTTAATTGAAGAATATATACAATTAAATTAAACTACATGTACATGCATTCTTAATTAGAGACCAATACTGTCACGAACTTTCTGGATGTTGAAGGGTGTTAGTCGTGACGCTGTAAGTGGTAATCGGGCGGTGAATGCAGATGAGACACACACAATGATGGAGAAATAACAACAGGAATCTTCACATCGAAATGATGCAGAATTTATTGCGGTGCTTGGTAACAATACAAACTTCAGGGCAGCTGTCTAACTCCGATGCACACAGCTCTCACTGCATTCTATTTCTTGCTCTCCCCTCCGCTTACTCTGGCTGAGCTCTTATATAGACAACAGCTAATCTCGGACTGTCCCGAACCTACAAGACTTGGCCCTCACAGACCAGAATTCTCTCGACCTTAGCAAGTCGCCATTGCTACACATAAAACTGTGACGTAGTGCGCACCTCGAACCCTCTCGAACAAACAAGTCCTCATCACAAATTACTGCCGCACACACAAAACCGTGATGTAGTGCGTATACATGTGACGTAATACACACACAAAATCTGACTGGAAATATATTGTACAAAATGCTTAGAGAGTATCTCAGACACACTACGCTCACAACACACACTTGCATGGCCCAGTGTATACGACGACCCACCAAATATCGCTCACAACACACACTCGCGTGTACCCAGCATGTATAATCATGATTCGTTACAAATACATGTACACTGCAACACGATTGTGCTTCTTATGGCTGCTGCCATTAACTCTTTTTTTTCTTTCTTCGATGGCATAATAGGGGCTAAAATACATCAAGAAAGAACACAAAATTACACACCACGCTGATGCACATGTGTATATGACAAAGTGCAACTCGGCATGCGTTCCATGGGATAATAATGTCTTTACTAACCTTGATATAGTTGGCCACAATGGAGACATTCTTGAAGTCCAAAGCAGCATCGATCTCATCCATGACATAGAGTGGGGTTGGTTTGTAGTGATGCAGAGCAAAGACCAGGGCTAGAGAGGACAGTGTTTTCTCTCCACCAGACAGATTAGAGATATTCTTCCAGGACTTTTTTGGAGGCCGCACACTGAAAAATACAATGCAATCCAAATAATTCGAACTGTCATAAATCGAATTTCTGCTTAATTCGAATACTCCTGGATGCTAGGTTTTTTCAATTCTTTGTCTTTAGTAAAAATAATCTTCGTAATTCAAACTAACTCTGCCCTGCTCCTCATAGTCATAATTTGAATTCAGGAATTCAAAGTTTTCACAGCACTAACGTGAAAATCCTAAATTTACTTGTTCATGGACTGTGCTTTTTTACCACCCCAACCTGCACCACCCCAGTGTTCCCGGAAACACCTGTTGACATCTAGATCTGCCCCGTTTCAACAAAGACCAATGCGCTGCCAATCAATACATGATGTCACCACCATACTGCATGGCACATGTGAAATTTCAAAACAAAGACTGGCTAGTGATCAGACACACGCAACTCAAACATACGCCTAGTAAAGTATGACCCACCCATGAAAGCAGACTCCACCTCAGGGGACTGACCAATGACCATCGGTTTCAAAGCAACTATGAATGAACAGTATGGACAATGAAGGAGTAGGCCTAATAATACTAATAGCTAGACGGTTGGTTTTGGTACACATGCTCTCTCTTTCTCAATTCATTGTTTCTGTCTTCAACTAGATCTAGATTTAGTTCGAGGCTAGTGAAACACACCAGTGACTGTCAGTTCTCTTTGACATGGTGCAATCGTACAGACTAACCACAAGCTACATCGTAGTTTGTAGATCTACACTTTGCATTCTTTAACTCTAATAGCTTTATCAAGTCCCAACCCGTTGAAGAGAAAATATATCTTTCACAAGAGAAACCAAAATAAAATTATTGCAAAATGTTGACAACAACTTCAACAAGCAAAAACAAACCAAAACCCCAGTGAGGAGAAAGACCCTAACACCAAGGGAAATACTCCGCTGGTGAGTCTATCGAACCCACCAAAAGAAAATTAGAAAGGATAACAAACATATGCAAAAGTAGTAACGGGGAAGACAGAGGGAAACAAACGAATTGAAATAAAAAAAACCTGAGACACTCAACTCTAAAGAGTTAAAATTTCATTAGCCTTTTCAGGGCTAAAATTTACTTAAAAGGCCTTTTCAGGACTAAACTTAACTCATTAACAGTTTTTTATAACAACACCATTCTGCCTCTATTTTTCTTTACTTTTAGACGTGTAAGTGGCCCCTTACAAGATTGTCTGAACTTTTTCCACTGACTGAAATAACAGCGTTTTCGATGTGCTTACGCATATGGGGGAGGGATTTAAAACTTGACCCTTTCAATAGTCTTTGTCTTGTACTTGGAAAAAATGTATTTTGATGATACATATTCCTCAAAACAGCTAAAAAATTCCTTGTAACTTTTAAACATGTTGATACAATCAGGCGGTCGGCCATTTTCAAAGCGACGATGAGAAGTGACGAGCAAGAATGGAGTGACGGGTGGAAGGCATTGGGTGAAGGTGATATCATTGAGCTAAATCTAGTTCGATACTGAAATGTCGCATCGGTAACAATAATAAACATGCATGGTTTAATGTTTAGGCCATAAATCTAATATGTCCAGGATATCCCGTTCTTTTTTTCAGAAATATCTGGTGAAAAGCCGCCCTGAGGTATAATATACTTTACTATATTTATGCAGCATTGTTAAAATGAAGAACCTTAAACGAATACAAAAAAATAATAATAATAATCTCCAATTCCTGAACCGATACCGATCGCTTAAATTTTTTTTAAATAGGAAAAAGGGCCTGTCGTCGGCTATTCACCCGAGCGGTCGGTCAAATAGATACTTCCAATAGAAATACATGTAGGTCCCTGGTCCTTTGCAGAGTCAAAATTTCATGCTTTGAGATTCCTCCTGATATGAAAGTTAATGAATTTTGAACTAAAGTTCACTAATTTCTTTCTCTCACTTTCAGATTTATAGTATCCATTTCCTTATCTGACTTACTCTCACTCTCTCAGTCATTTTCAGTGACAGTTCGTTACATATGGCCCCAAAAACACAAGCATAATGCATGGCATACAGCTGACAATGAGACATCTCAATTGTTTGGCGCTTTACATAAATTGCTTTCCAAGTGTTTTTATCACAAACTATTACCAAGATTCCATTGCCAACTAATCAAAAAGGACAAAAACAACCCTTTCTTCTTTCATAAGATATTATTATAATAGCATAAACAAGATCTCATCAAATCATGATAATTCTGAATATAAAAGCTATGCTCCACCAGGGATCTATTTAAGGGAGACGCAGTGGCTCTGTGGTATGGCGTCTGCTCACGGAGAAAACGGGCCGGGATTGACTCGCGGGTCCTGCGTCGGGGGATGGAAGGACACAAAGATCGAAAACCCGCATTTTTTCAATGACTGAACGGTCCCCTGGCTTCCAGTGGGTAGGGAAGCCCGATGTCTAGCCTTCTCAGATAAGGGCGAATATATTTCGGAGGTCCCGTG
>JBCEWB010170341.1:0-10229 GCA_039654565.1 Peronia peronii | reverse complement strand
TGTGGGCGGGTGGGGACCCACGGAGCCCCCCCCCCCCCCCCCCCCCGATAGTGTGATCTTCCTCAATGACCCAGTTTTATATAGGGGAACAATGTGAAGAGAAGGGAAGAAAGAGAAGTAAAAAGATGGGATATATACATGCACTAAAATTATTTTTACTTTTTCTCTTCATCCACTTTTATTGAAATAACTTCTAGAAACTGGAGTAAAATACCACTAGAGTTACAATAAAAGTTAGCTTTTTTTTTTTTAAGTTAGCGGGAGCGGGGGGGAGGAGCAGTAAAATTGAACGAAAAAAAAAAGTGTAGAAGATTGTCGCGTGATTATTGACAGTATACTTCCATGTAAAAATTTATAAATAAAAAACATCAACAAAAGCATGTCTTTTGTGAGGAGAAACATAAACTTTGCGACACTGAAGCAATATTTGGATGGCCTGAAGGGAAAACGAGCTTTGTAATAGGCAGCCATACATGTGTAGACATATAATACATAATATTAAATGTGTTTTATTATTATTGTTTTTCGTTGTAGATTATAGCTGTGTACCAGGTCTTGCCTGTCAAAATTTTGTGATTACACATTGTCTTACATCGCGATATTATCTCCAAGAAACATATCCTGTCGCTCATTCAGCAAAGTTATAGAAGAGATAATAATAATGTAGAAAAAAAACATGGAACGAGTAGAAGCAGTAAAGACAATGGAACGAGTAGAAGCAGTAAAGACAATGGAATTCGCCTGGCAGATAACCAGATGAAAATGAAACCAGATAACATGAGGACGGTGGGAAAGCTAGCACAAGAAACAACACAGAATAATGCCAATTTAGAGTAGAAACATGAAAGACAAAGAGTAAAGAACAGGAAGTACAATGTAAAAGTAATGAAGACACCATTATTTAGTAATAGTCACATCTATGTTCATGCGCGACAGCACACTCGGTTATGGACTGGTTGTGCATCACCCAGTGCTTGCTCATGTATTAGTTGTGAACGGTTCATTTGTTTAACTGTAAAACTTATCATGATAATGAAGCAATCAGCTATAATTTGCTGTGTATATTAATGAAACACGTTAAATCTAACGCTCGGAAGAATTAACTTAACCCGCCATTTATCCCAACATTATTGTGCAGCTCACTAAATAGCAGTGTTAAACCAGGAGCAGCTGTTCAAGTATTTAATTGGTAGGATCCGAAAATTTGGGCCATTATTTACTGTCCAGTTTCAGCCACCACATTTCCAAAGCCTTTTGCTACATGAAGATTCGGAATGAGTCCATTCGTAGGTAAGGAATGTAAAATTATACAAAAATGCCAGGTTTAGTTTCAACATATAGAATCTAGGCCTAAAGTGAACGACTATATAATTGTTCAAAGGTGACAGGTTTCCGACAGTTACTGGAACAATCTAGACTTATTTCCAAAGGCTGCAATGCTGAATGATAGATATCTTCACTACCTGCTGGTATAGCACAAAATAATGCGACTTTTGGAGCAGTAACAATGAAAATCGTTCTTGTTTGTCTCTGCCGTATGTGCTAACAGTGCAAGGCCTTGGTGCATGAACATAACAAGAAAAAAAAAAAAAGAACGGGCTTGTGTTTGCCAAACACACAAACTCTGGGCGGCACGATGAGCCCGTGATCCATGCCAGGTGAAAATCTTCAAGTGCAAATTTACCCCTGTCCTTGACACAGATAGAGATCCAGATAAGGAGATCCGCAGACTTGTCAAAATATTTGCAGATTCAACGTTTTTTTTTTTTTCTTTAGCGGCAAGAACGATCGAAAGGTGACAGTTTGTTTCATCTTTCATTTTGTGCAGTCGGTTTTGAACTTTCTGGTTTATCGTTGTTTGTAATAGTATTGCCCTGCGCACGCCCCTGGCCTCAGCTGTTGGTGTTTACATGATTATGACCGAATTTCAGGCTTTAGCCAATGGCAGTGCGCAATTTGGGAGGCGGGTCCGCCCGTCCTTGTTCTGGAAATGCACAGCAAGCAGTGCGGCAGCACGCATGCTCTAAGCCTCTGGGTAGCTAGTACTTCGTATTTTAGTAACAACATTCTACTTTTAAGCTCTAACCCTCGAACAAGTCTGCTCAGATACTTTGTAGCAGCCCATTTACTTTAGACTGCAGTTAAAAATGTACCATTTTCTGGAAAAACAAAAACACACACACACACACGTTCAAACATACATGTGTATAGTTTTACTAGTTCATGTAGTTGCGCAGCTAGCGAGAAAAGACTGACATAGTGATCTATGATTGTTTAGCATTGCAAATTTAATGCCAGTATTATCAAATGTTAGTACTGCATGTATTGCATGAATTTATGAATTCTTAAAATGAATTTTTAATAATTATATAGATCTATCGACACTACCTGAAGTCTTTAGCTTCGTCACTACTAATAATAAAAAAAATGTGGTACACAGCTGGACGACTGGCATTTGATAGCCTAGAGCCAAATTGCAGACACACGATAAAATTTCCACACCGAGGTAGAAGACTATTAAGAGAGTACATTAAGGTAGAGAATCCACCATTTTGAGTCCCGTTGAAGCTATGTAATTTTAATGTGCAGATTGACAGCTTGGATTACAAACGCGCCGACATCATCACGATTGTATAGCTCTGGGCCCTATACTAATAATGACTTTATTGAATTAATAGTTAGTGTTGACTTTTATACAAGAACAAAAGTTGACCTAGACAAATGAATCATTTGTAGATTTGCAATTCGTAGGACATCAACAAATCTTTTACAAGGCCATTGGTGGCACTTACTAGCTTAGATCTAGTATTTTTGTTTGTTGCTTGTGTCCCAGAAATCTAGATCTAGATGAGATACCGTCTCCTGTTCGGAAGTGAGAACATCAAATGTTGCACTCGTAAAAGTGTCTGTAAAGTGAGACCTAAGTTGTCGTCGTAGTTATCCCCTCCCCTCTCCCCCACTCCCCCAACCCCCCCAAAAATGCCTAGGATTTGATTAGCAGCGATTGCCCCCCCCGTTCCCCCTTCCCCATTCCAAAACACATATGCACGCACACTTTTGTTGCTTATCTAAAGATACAAAAATTAAAAATAAGTATAGTAAAGTTACCAAACTGGACGATTTTTTTTTTTTAAAATCTGTTTACTACAGAAACCAGACGGAGCGCTTAGGAAATCGGGACAATGAACTTGAGCAACGAGCGAGTTATATCTGACCTACTTCCTAGATCTCTCTGTTTCAGTAATATTTTTGTATGCCTTGGATTCTTCTATGGCTTTGTACAACACTAGATACGTTACCAGTTGATGAGACTTTGCTCTACACCATGATAAATCAGTATATATAAGACGAGTATTCTATTGCCGTGTAATTTGTAGTTGTAGATAGTCTAGAAGAAATACATCAGGCGGAGGCAAATGTCAGACTGCGAGAGAAATTAATGATGGTAGAAATATTTTTAATCATCAGTTTGGTATAAAACTGTAGTGCCATAACATTAGTATACTGGGAATATTAATTTTTGTTTTGTTAGTCTCGACAAGCTACATTTATGTTGTCCTCTCTAATCTATGTATTCATTCAATTATTACTATTTTATGTTATTGCTTTGTCTCTTTAAACGACTGTGCTACACGATTAGAGCTAGTCGCATGGAGTTCTGAGTAACTTCCACCATTTTGAAATTTGCACAGTGTCATAATGTGGCTCTATGAACGGTGGAGTCACTTTTGAAATGAGGTAACGTTTTAATCCCTAGATCTAGATCTGTCTAGTGGGAAGCGAAATCGGCGATTAGTTTATGAAAAAAAAAAAATAATAATAATAATAAATATCCGGATGTCACAACCAATGAATGATAGATTACTGATAGATTGTGTGAGCCCTGTTGTTCACTTACGTTTTTCATGCATCCATAGTTCGTTTGTTAACTTGGATATTAGGCTTCTGTTTTTAATGCACAGGTGGTTCGTTTGTTGAATTGGATGTAAGGCCTATCGTTATCTTATTATTGTGTATTCGCGAATCTAAACCATGCATGATTTAATGTCTGCATCAATGCTGACTTTAGCATATCCATCAGAAAATGCTTGAATTAAGTTGAATACATGTATTAAATGTAGACCTAGATCTCGATCCACGATTTTTTTTTTCGCAGTGCTGGATGTTATTTTATTATTACTATGAAATATCTGTTACATAATTTACAGATGCGCTTAGGTGGAGCTTATTAGTCCATATTATGCTGCTTGCCAAAAAGGTGGACACCATGTGTCACATTCTTTTTGCATTTTAGCATCTGAATGAATTTCTATGGACTCTTAACATGTACTCTCATGATAACCTGTTCATATGCCATTGCCAGTATATCTGCAGCTGTCGGGATTATGAAGTGGCCACCAACTTGGTTAAAGGCCATTATTGTTTTGTAAGGGCCTAGGTGAATTGATGTAGCCTATTAACTGTTCTTTGATTTTGATCACCTCGTTCAGATACGATAACTACTGCAGTGTATTTCATGCCAGTCGCTAGGGGTTCTTCACTTAAAACACTGTGGGATATTGTAGTTAGCCGTAACTGTAACGGTAATTCTACTGAACAATATACATCAAAAAAAATAGATGGATGACGAGTGTAGGGTGCACAGCATAGGCTGTTACTTAGTGTTGGTCACGACATTACATACGGGGATTTAGTTTCTCGACCTTGCACTCAAGATTCTTCTAAGTCTTCAGTGTCAATGAAATCACTTGACACTGTTCGGATCGCGCATTATGGTTTTAGCTTTATTTTTTGGGGGTGTTTTTATTTTCAAGGCTGGACTTTGCTCAGCAATTTGTCAGTTAGCGCCGTCGGAATGTATTTGTTTAAAAAAATATATAAAAACAAAAAACAGCGTACCGATATACAATGTCTGTTTGTTTATAAAATGTATGTAGATTAGTAGCACTGGTCAAGAGAAAAATAGTGGGACCATTGTTAACTCCCTTGTCAATCTTACTCGTGGTTTGTTTCACTCACTGTCACAATAATCTACTCATCATTTACCTACCGCGTCGTTGTCTGCGGGAATTGATTGAGCAACGATTTGTCTCACAACATGTTAGCAGTTTTAGTCAATATACATAAAAACGGTGAAGGGGCCCATATTGTAGCAGCTGTGACGTTAATTTAATAGCGGGGACCGTCATGCACTATCCTGGCGTCATTTTTTTAGTCAATAATATTTTAAATAACATTTAATTAACGGTTTCTCTCTCGCTATATATGTATATATGTATGACTAGTATATCCTATATGCTCCCGTTTTGGGACCCATCAGTGCATCAACACGCACGGATCTACAGGTCTATCATCCTCTGACAGAATGTGGATATGCATATCTAGGTCAAATTAGGTTTTTATCAGATTCCAATTAACGATTCCAGGACGCTTCTTTTGTTCTGGGTTCCTTTGCCTGTATCTTGAAAAATAAGGATTCGATATTTGAATCTGAAATAGCGTACACACATGTACTAAGAAATTGAAACGGTTTTATTTTTCATTCTCCTATAAAATTTGGTTTTCTGCATATGCGATGTTTTCTTACATAAGAGCAGACTGATGTGCACTAAGTACTCTTAGGTGGTTATGCATGATGTATTTAGGTATATACCGGAAAAAATATTAAAGCTAGTGCATGTGTGCAGAGAAAAAGTCGCGAAACGTGACTTTTCACAGATCATCTACATGCAGGTCGATTGTTTTACGTTAGAAGAGACGAGGAATCCTAAAAAAAAAAAAAAGGCAGCCTCTTAAAGCAAAGATAATCCTACTTTCAAAGGATTGAAGAGCTTAAGAACAAAAAATAAATAAATAAAATCGCCCGACATACATTCTCTCTCTCTCTCTCTTTCTCTCTCTCTCTCTCTCTCTCATGGCAGTTGCAAAATTTTATCTAGTTATCCCCAGAGAAAGCAATAGATTTATGAGAGTAATTTTTATGTCTTCATTTCAGGTGTTTCATATACTGAATTCCAGAGAAATATGAAATGGGTAGGCCTACGATATTATTGTGTATATATATTTCTTTATTGTACTAAGATCTAGATTATTGTCCAATGCTCGTAACACATGTGTCTATATCAGCTGCAGGAATATAGTAGACGGAGTTGTTGTAGTTATTATAAAATAAATGTGTAGTGCATATTCAAATCCGACAGTGGTAATTTGTTTACATAATAAATTTAAATCCTTCAGATCTATTAAAGCTGCCTCACGCCAAACTGATTAGCAGTGTGAGACAGCACAGTACTGTTGAATGCACAAAACTTCAGTGCTGCTTGTAATTATTCTGTAATTTTGCTGTTACCATTTACATGTATTTATTTGTTTTCCTATAATTTAATCATAAACACTACATTTATTATTTGGAGGGAAACAATCTTCAGTAAGCTCTAAACGTATTACACATGTCACCCATAGTGAAAAGTTTCAGTCTTAAATTTCTTACTCACCCCCTGTTTTTAGGTTTTTTTTTTTTTTAAGCGAAACATTTCCTTCCAGAGTCCGATCGATTCCCATACATGTACTTGAAATTTGAGCGACGCTCATTCGCTCAATTCGGTCCACGTCGGCTAAGAACAGAACGGGAGCACGGCGGTTCTAGTTACGCTGTTATGTATTGTATGTCTTCTCCATGAAGCATACACTATAGGCATATCCTCTGTCTGTATTTTTGATGCTGTACGCACTACTGAGCAAATGATCTATTAAATGACAAAATTAATGGCTTATTCTGTCGTGACATACATGAGAGTGTGACAAAAGGTCGTGATCCTTTGTTGTTTACATCATCACATTCAACTTTTTAAAAATTAGTTTTGCCCTTTCTCCCCGTCTCTTACTTTATCTTTTGTCAAATTGCGATTTTATATGATTCAAGATATAAAAAAAACGAATTTTTATAATCTTTTTAATGCGTTGAAGGTGATGTAACCAACGGACAAAGGTTCACGACCTTCTACCACACTGTCATATGTGATGTGCTGTCTAGCTGTGGTAAACTCGGTCAAGTTTGATCCGGTCAGTCCATGGTATGCCCGAAACAAAACAAGACAGTACAATATTACCTGTAATAACAGTGCACTTGTTTATCACAGTGCTATGTGTTTTGGCCATGGGTGGGAGCTTATCCGGCAACTGTCTGAGTTTCGATCGTGCAGATTTCTGAAGAGTTTTGTTTTCTACTGCCTCCATTCCGTGCGATCCAAAATTCCCCCCCCCCCCCCCCCCCCCCCCACATTTTCTTTCTTTCTTTTTCGGTCACATTACTGATTGATAAACATTTTTGCCCATTTCAGAAACGGTTTGATGTGATTCATTATGTTTTACAGTAAGTAAGGAAGCGGATTTTTCACTGTAGAGCTTATCTTCGATACGAGTAATAGTACTGGTTACCAATATCGATCTGTACGCATAACAATAACAAGACTTATATAGCTGAGCTGATACACTCATTCTGATTTAGTAGGTCATGTAAATGTTAAAAAACGATCAATGTATAATGTAAAGAATCCCCGCCCCCCTTCCCTTTGTTTGTTTGTTTGTTGTCAGGCTGAATTTTTCTTTCAGTTTATTTTCGGCAAACATTCTGGTTCATGGGCATGTAGTATCATGCGGCGCAGTCCATTGAAAATCAGCTCGTTTAAAAAAAAAAAAAAGAATTAAAAAAAAAGAAAATTGCTTAAGTCAACCCTTCTTGGCAGTGCTTTTTTTTTTTTTTTTGTTATTTCATTGCATTAATTAATGTCAAAAATGTCAACCCTGTTTGAAGTAAACTTTTTTTGGTCCTGAGAAATTGACTCAAAAACCAGACTCGATTGTACTTCTATAATATTATTTATTCTTGACAATCGTGCTATTGTTGCTCTTCTTATGAAGTTTAGTTAATCTTCTCCCTGCTTTTTCTACTCAGTATTTTCACCTCAGCTTAGGGCGGGGACAGAGCAAGCCAGCAGCTGTACTCCATACTACATGCAAGGCAAAATATCTAACCTGAGTAAGTTTACACAACGAGCGGAAAGAAAAACATGACGGTATCAGATTCAGGGTTATGGAGTTCGGGTCAAGGCCATCAATACTTCAGCCTGGAAAATAAATGCCCGTACAGTTTAATCTTTTAACTGGGTTAGAATCTTGTGTATAACAATGTGCGCTCAGCTCACTACTTACGCGGCATTGTGCGTGTTTGTTTGCTCTGAATCTCTGCTTATTACCTTCTCGTCAGGAATTGGGTCACGAGTTGGGACAAGTCCAGCTTGATTCGTATCTTGGGCATTTGGCAAAGTATCTGACACAATAATGTGCTCTCTTTCTCGCTCTCCCCCCTCTCTTCCAATTTACCCCATTGTTTCCCTCCCATCTCTCTCTTTCTGTCTCTCTCTTCCTTTGTCTCGGGAATCAGGCTTGGGGGGGGGGGGGGGGGGGGGGGGGGGGGGGGGGGGGGGGGGAGGGGGAGGGGAGGGGGGAATGACTAGCTGAAACAGTTGCCATGCATGTTATCATTTGGGATTTTGCTTTTCTGAAATGGCTATCTTTGAACTCCACCGCCTTCGCCAAATATCAGTGGAGCTTGATGAAACTTGGTGAACTTGTCGTTTGGCATATTATTTGAATGTTACCTGTTTACAGTTCTTCATGTGCAAAAGAAAACTTTGTAGAACTTTTTTTTTAAGGCGATGTAGTAAAATTGCAGATTTTGTGGAACTTTTTTTTTGAGGGGGTTGGGGAAAAGTGCACCTTTTTTCTCCCCCCCCCCCCCCCCTCTTTTTTTTTTCATGGCAGAAACCTATTTTTCTTCAAAACTTATGTGAAGACAGAAGAGATTGGGACGGGCATATAGGAATCGGTCCAGAGGAAAAACGTAGATATAGCAACATAGTAACAGAAATTCGGGTTTTTAGAAAAACGCGTTTAAAGTGCGTTTTTTTTTTTTTTTTAAAGGAAGACTTGACTTAGGGAGAGATTTTATTTGCAGCTTTTAGCCCCCACAAATCTTTTTATAGATACTAGCATTACTAGAAACAGCATTCTGATATTTTGAAGAAAACTGCATCTGATGAACCATACTGAAAATAAACTTTTTTGTTATCCCCCAAAGGAAAGCAGGTTTTGCTGTATTGAAGGCGTAAATTGAAGGTGTAAATAACAAACATGTTCCTACTCACATGGGCATGGCATTGAAATGTCTGTATTGAGTCGTATGGATGAGGCGAACGAGGTGACATAGCATAAATAAACACGACTCCTTGTGAAATTCTTGTAAGTTGTTTCCGAAAATTGGTTAAAGTTTGTCTTCATATTGCTTGGGAAAACCACTCACTTCGCTCAGTGTTCAGTTCTCTGTAAACAGTACGATAGTACAGTATGAACTTACAGGGTGTTCATAAAGTTTGGGCATATGGGAAATGTCACTGGCTATCACCATTTTTTGTAGAGTAAGTGCGTCGAGTTTATGTAAATACTATAAAGGGCATCGAATGTTGCATTTTAAATGGTGGAAATGATGTGTAAAGAAATTTTCCTTTGAGAGCAAATCAAGTTTATATTGTCTTATCTAATATGAGATTAAAAGCCGGTCAGAGCGAAGTAGTTCTGACAACGGGGGAACGGAAATCTGGGCCAAAGTCGAGGTTTATTCGTTAAATTTTGAGCAGAATGAACAGTAATTCACACAGTAAGAGCGGTGTTAGAAAGACAAAGGCGAAGAGTGCATCAAAATGCCGGCTTCTTACAATTACATTTGTTTGTTTCGACTAATACGTCACATGGTATGGCTTTGCCCTTTTGATGAAGCCAAAATGTGTCATTGTTGCTTTGATCTGTCTTCCTTCCCGCCGGGAACAGCCGCCTCAATGACACATAGGTGACAGCCTGTTTTCAGATTACAGTTTCATAAATCAAATTGAAGATGTGATGTTTTAAATGTGTGTCTGGATTGGTTTTGGGGCTTCGGACTCCTCTTCCTGATGTAACTTTTCTTTAATTTCTTTGTTCAGAAGCCTTATCTTGATTCACAATAACATTCACCGTCTTTCAGATTTTATGGACCCCCCCCCCCTCCCTTCCTGCGGGGGCCCGGGGTATATAAGTAGGCTCTCTACTCCAATCTGCGGTGAAAACAACTCACGTCGGTGAGGTTGCGGGTTCTGCACGACTCGCGGGTCCTCTCATCGGGGGATGGAAGGACA
>JBCEWB010170331.1:0-10229 GCA_039654565.1 Peronia peronii | reverse complement strand
ACCTATATGAAATTGACATGTCTTTGTAAATACAATCCCTTCTCCTACCATTGGCTCATTGCAAATATTATTACATGCGAAGAAAGGGTGGAGTTAGGGGAGGGATTACAGAAAGACATTGGTCAAGAAGGTGGTCAATCTGGGCCTGCATTGTGTCACTCCGAAGTCAAGGCGGAGTCTCTATAAGTCAGAACAAACACCCTGAGGCGAAGTACTAGTGCCATGTAGTCAGAACAAACACCCTGAGGCGAAGTACTAGTGCCGAGATCCAGATTGACAAGCCCGGCAAGGAACACTGCAGGGCGCTGTAGCCCTTAGGCTGGGTCGTAGTTCTAGAGTTAAGTATCTCATCATTTTGAAAATAACAAAATATGACTGTGTCAAGCGAACTAAAGGCAAATTTGAAGCACACTATAAAATGGTTAAAACGAAATTTGCGGGTAATGGAAATCATTTCATTCTATCACTGTTTTGTTATATCTGAAGAGGCTAAATTGAAACAGGAGATGCAAACCTTGGGCGCAAGTTTAATTAACGTTTGGTTTCGATGAATTCATCATCAATTGCCAGCCTAGATCTAAAATAGCTTTGTAGTCAAATTGAAGCTCACTATTTTCAAAATGAAATTGCAAGATGCCTATCAACTCCTCAAAACTGGCTTTCAAAAAAAAAACTGACAAGCCCGACTAGTTTGACTGACCGAATGCCTGCAAGTGGAAGTGTGTATAGTGTATGACTGAAAGACAAAGGCCAATCATCCTCTGATACTGTGGTTGTATGGCTATAAATAACGACGAAATCGTAATCACCTCAAACATGCATGTAACAGGCAACACCCTCTCACGGTACATCATACTCGATTGGGGCCACGAGCGACGGGTGAGGTGTGAAACAAGAGGCGGTAGGTGCATGATTTCTACACATTCGTGCCTCAGGCCTTACCTTTTATTGTGTCATACTGCTGAGCAGTACAGCACATTACGGGCACCAATAGGCCTACTTGATACTGTCACGGACGATTTCTTTGTCGGAAGAAAGTGGTCCAGTACCTGAGTTGGGCTCTTGGTTAATATGAAAGAAAACTGCCAGCGGGAAAATGAAAACCCTTCATTATAAGGGTAGTTTTCGTATCAGCCCATAGTTTTATTTCATTGTAAGCATAACAAATTACATAGGAAAAATTGAAAAAAAAACATTCCCAAAGATTATTTCTTAATAACCCAAGTTTCGTTTTAAGCGTTTTCTTAGTGACCATTTTAGAATGTAATAAAGTAATTTCTCTTCTGCACTGAAAAAATAAAAAGTGGTATACTCCATTCTTGTCTACTAAGTCATCATTATGTTATTGATTTCCCAATTTGATGCAGTGCATGCTATCATATTCATAGAGTCAAATATGAGTTTTAATTCCACATCTTCAAATTGAACAAAGAATTTTAGTTCTGGCAATTTTGTTCCAAAAATTTACCAGAAATTCAGATGGCAGATAAAACTTGGTATGTCAGAAAATCTGACCCAAAAAATGAAAAGGTCAATACAAAGATTGCAAGGATCACATCCAACAGCAATAAATACAGTGGACTACGGATGAGCCCATGCTGGTGGGGGAGAAAAAATAAGATTGACTCATCCATATCCGACTAAAGACTACACAACTAAAAATAGGCACTACTTATTTGGAATGACTTACTGTCAGGCATTATAATGGTTACTTACACATTCTTTCATCAAGCATCAAGTTTGATCTCTTCCTTTCATTTTCAGTGAGATCTACCTAGCTTTTGGTTGAATTTTAACATATTATTATTATCGACGCCCGTTATCATCGGCCATTTAATCTTCACTGTCATGTAAAGTGACAATGTCCACTGCTTCCAACCCTGCCTCCCGAACATTCAACATAATAAGATCGCTACACACAACTCTGTCGGGTCCTCCAACATCCTCCCACAGCTTCATATTATGAAACACTGTATATGTATTACAGTCTATACTAGACCCTTTTCAAGATGATAAAAATTACATGCGATGAATCTATTTGCGGGCGGGGCTGGGAGGATGCAGTACCTCAATGTTCTTGTCTTGACCGCAATAGGTTAGTGTAGCTAGGTCTAACCAGCCAAATCACGAGCTATGAAATAAGAGAGCGGGAGAGGCTTTTTGTGTACAACTGATAACTCCTTGACACCTGCTAGTCCAGCGAGCAAGTTCGCCACGATGAGGAGAACTAAGGCAGACTCCCTCGGTTTTCTTGGGATAATGTCCACAAACCAAACACGGTCCAGCCAGAAAATTCCTGACATCAAAGACGATCGCTGACACTACATTTCCTACCCTCTTATGTGAATTTACATCACACTTTCATAGCGGGGAGGGGGTGACCGGTGTAAGTACGAAGCATCCACGGCTAGACGGGGGAAGATTGTGGGTGAGGTGTGAAAAGGAGAAGGAGACAATGGCCAATCGGTCTCTAATCACATAGTCTGAGGGAGGGTTTTGTACTGTTTAGTGAATCAGTTTTGACAGTTGTAGTTAACCTATTGTCATGCTATTGCATGATGGGAGGAGCATAAATGTGTTGAGATGAAGTGCCGCACAAGCTGAAACTAGTTACATCGACTCAAGTGTTGCCTTTTCCTTTTATCTTATAAGGATGAGGACAGGAGAAAGAGATTTGACTTACTAGTGAATAGGGATGAGTTGACATCAATTCATCAGTTTGATTTTTAGTAACGTAAAGAAGCGCGGGAGATCTGTTGCATGAAAAAAAGATCGACTCATCTGAAAGTCAACTCATCAGGGCTCGACTCAGGTGTAGTCAACTGTATAACTAAACAAGAAACTCACCTCAAGGATCTTTATAGGTGTCAACAAAATGCGGGCCACGTCTAGTGCTACATTGCCATGACCTAGTACTACAGCTGATTCACAGTCTAAATTTACTGGCAACTGTGAACAAAATATGCACATCTGAGCTTTACAGTCCACAAACAAAAAGTCACATTTAAAGGAGTCATTCAATTCTTTTCAAATGCAAATCCCCCATAGCGTAGAAGGAAATTGCATCACCAGTTTACTGGATATCAACATGCTAAAATAAATCATGAATAGATGCAATAAATTCATACTAGTTTAATACATTTCACAAACTTTCATTGTTGTACAATGCATTCCCCCATTACTATTTTTTTCTAAATCTGAGATGTATTCTTTATACTGTGATATGTCTGACTATTACAGCAAGTAAAATCTAGTGCTCTGTTGAAGCTTTCTAACTATAATTTTTGTGAGGCTAGGACTCTTTGGTAAACATTACATGAAAACTTCTATGGGAAACATTAAATTCATAATGGCAGAGATATAATTTATGATTGTGCCATCGCATATATTGTTATAAAGGAGGGAGAATGGCGCATAATTCACCAGAAAGAAACACCAAAAGCTGTAAAAGTAATGTGCTGAGCACAAGATGACAATTCTTTAACATTGTAAGTTTTACTTCATAAACTTTTATTTATGATGCAAGGGAGCCGTCCACAGGCGTAAATAGAATGTAATGCAATTTATGATCATTCCCTCTTTAAAACTGTTATGCATACCGGGTGTGTTTGAGTATGCTGACATTTCATTATTTACAAATCATATCCTTAAGCAAACTGACTTTAGAAAAACTTTCAGAAAGTAGAGGCTCTTACACTGGCATCCTGCGGAAGTCCATTGTACCATCCCACAAATGACCTGGCTGAAAAGACACTGGGCAAGTCTTCACCTGGAATGCCTAGCATTCTGTCATCTGAAGCTCCATAACACTGGATTTAGGGAGAAGGAATCCTCAATCATTAAGGTACTAAAAATTGTGAAAACCAAATATGATGACTGCTAGATACGACGATAAGTGTTTCCCATTAATAATGAACTGTTTTGCTGGATATCATACCAGCTCTGGGTTTTTGGTTGATATTGATAGGTCTTGAGAGCTTCCTTTCATTCCTGTGGTCTGTGAGGATATTATATGAGACAGTATTTTCTAAAGAATACCGGGTGTGTTTGAGTATGCTGACATTTCATTATTTACAAATCATATCCTTATATATTATTCACTGATTTCCACTGAGGTGAGTGATTTTTTTTTCTTTTTTTTTTACTCTTATAAGTGATGGTGGTGGTCCTTATACCCAGTATAACACTGTTCCTCTCCTAGCAAGAGTGCACGGGGGGGAAGATGTAAATAAGCAAGGCATTATCGGAAATAAGCTAACAATTGTGCCGTACCATTTTCAAGTTTTGTTAAAAATACTTAGATGAAATTACAAGCCTCACACACAACAGGTTTGTTTAAACAGACTTGCCTTAAAGATTTCTATCCAGCAATCTACCGTCATTATTTATCATCAATCTTGCAGTATGCAGTGCATTCAACATCCATTCATTTTGAAACAGACACATCTAAAATTGAACTAGATCTATGCATCTTTCTGATAAATTGCTACAAATTACTATCATGAGGCTTTAAGATATAAACTTTATCAAGAAAGTTTTATCCCATTTTATTCTGACACTTACATCAAGTTACAATATATATCACATCTTTGTCTTGTATTCAAGACTCCTAATTTAACAAACAAAAGGTTGAGATAAAAAAAAAATTACCAAAACAACAGCAGAATATGCATCTCTCAGCTCTTGCAATGTCACATCAGTACCCACTTCAATATTGCCATAAAAACTGCAACGCTCTTTGTGTGCTGTGTGAGTGAATGTGTTGGTGACATTCTGAAAAGACAAGACAATAATGACTGGATGGGGATGATAAAAGATTTTGATCTTGTCTTGCTGATCGAGAAAGCTGGTACCATCATAACACTCTTTGCATTTGTGGAACAACAGCTTATTTAATAATTCTGACAAACTATTGCATGAAAGAGAGAAAAGTTTACACAGATATATACTGAGCTCAAAGTATAACTTTACATGCTTCCACAAAGAACAAGAATGCATTTCTACTGCACTATGAAACGATATCAGTCGACGTGAAAAATATCCCAAGAAAACAAGCTAGGTTTAAATGTTAAACATGCAAAATAACTTTGCTTACTTTGACTTCAGGATGATCTGGTGCCACACCAAAGCGAACAAGTCCAAATGGAACAGGCAGCTTTTCATAAATATCAACAATCACAGATGGATCACTCTGAAAAATAAAGATAGACATGGTATATTTACTGAAGCTGTTCAAGATTGCATTCTTGTTCTAATGAAGACACTCAACATTGAGAAACCAAGGGAAAAGATTAAATAATGAAATGGATAAGTTGTGATGATCTCAAATGATTGCCAATCTCTTCCTATTTACAACTTGCAATGAATACCATGATGCTATTCAGTCTTTCACTTACAGTATAAAAGTGCATTATCTATCTTAACCCTTAATTTTGCTGAGAATATATATATCTAATATACATCTCATATGCAGTGTGTACTAGATACATGTTCTCTAATTTGCTAACTGTGTGGCGAATATACCATTCCTGGTTCAGATGTGTTACTTCTGATCATGTCATGCAAACTTGGAGTGTATAAATCAGTCTTCGTTTCTTCAAATTATCATCTTTCTAAGTATAGCTGAAAGTCATGGGAAATATTCCTTACAAGTAGATGAGATACTCCAAAATTCAAAATTCCTAAGAAATTCAAGTTGCTTTTTAAGTTAAGAAGAATATAAATTGAAGAGCCAAGAGGCCAACTCAAATCCTTGACAGCACATAAAAGACTGAAAACTAAGAACAATGATATGGGAAGAGAACATGAAAGTGGCTCTTTGCTCTTGTTGAAGAAAATATTCCTTACAAGTAGATGAGATACTCCAAAATTCAAAATTCCTAAGAAATTCAAGTTGTTTTTTAAGTTAAGAAGAATATAAATTGAAGAGCCAAGAGGCCAACTCAAATCCTTGACAGCACATAAAAGACTGAAAACTAAGAACAATGATATGGGAAGAGAACATGAAAGTGGCTCTTTGCTCTTGTTGAAGAAAAAATCCTTTGTTATACATGATATCACAATGTTATCGTCTGCTGAGCCAATTCAATTACTTACACAAAGCAGCGATCAAGGTGATGAGGGTAGAAGTGAACTCTCTCTCTATCTGACTGAAAGCAGAAGCAGTCTATGTGTAAGTGTATCTAGATCTATTTCATTAATCAGTTCAGACGACACCCATGCGTTCTCAAGCCATGCTTCTATCAGACTTGTATTTTTTGGTCATAAAATGGTTTCCATAAGACCAGTTGAACTTTACTGTGGTTATATGCTTTGTTGCCCACTATGAATGAATAATTCAGTCGCATGGCCAAAGAGTGATAGCTTTCAATAGCAAATTGGCATCCTATCATGTGAACGAGTGATAGCTTGCAATAGCAAATTGACATCCTATCATGTGAACCATGCAACCCTTTTGTGAAATTATTTGTCCCAACAGTTGATAAGTAATGGATGAATCTAATTCAATAGCAACAGCCTGAGAGATGAGGGGTGATAACATGATTTTCAGTGAAACTGACACAAGTTTGTGAGTGCAGTCTTACCACCTAAATATGATCAGTTACAAAAATCGTCCAGAGACGAGGTGGGATTTTACTTCGGAGGAGGGGTTAAAAAGGAGAGTAGAAGGGGACATATACTGAAGTAAGCCCACACACTGTCTTGGGCCTGGGTGGAGTTAGCAGTCAAAATGAATTTGCCAGTCAACCAGAAAGGCATGGCAGTATTGAGATCAGACTGAGCAATGTACTTTGCTGGCCCACCTAGAAGTAAAGGTGTTCAAGATTTAAAAACTCAGGATGAATGGTAAATTTTGTGAAGTGGTACTAAAGATTAATAGCTCTCTCAGGAAAGGAAAAAAAAAATGGCTAAATCTGTCACCTTCAAAAGTTGCTGAGCTGTATAAAATCCAGCAGGGCCACTTCCAACTATAGCAACACTATGCTTGCCATGGCTCATTATAGATTGTTGTGACAAAGTGAAGCATCTCACACTAGCAATGACCAATCCTGCTGATCTTGAACATCTAGTACTCTGACATGTCTTCAAGGCTCGAGTCAGGCACCAGGACATCTGAATTCTTTGCATTTTCTGGTTCTTTTGCTCTCAGCTGTCATTAAAAAAAAAAAATACTGTTAGGTTATATTACCTGGACCTGAAGATTATGATACGCATCTAATGGTGATTTAAACAGTACGTCTCATGCTGCATTGAAACTGGTAATAATTATCATTAAACATTATTGGTAGCCTGCAAAATATGATGTGCACGCTTTTCGGGACGACGAAAAATCCAGTAGAAAATGGAAGAGTTTGAATATGTAAATATCAATTCAAGTTCCCTACACTTTCCACAAAATATTCCGACCGCATAAAATTTGATCTGTGAGATTTTTGTATGCAACATTGTTCATAATTCAGTCAACACCACATGAAGAGTTATCTTGATGATAGCTTCCAACTTTCATCATTTCAAAAGTATGAGACTCCTACTCCAGAGCAGCTTGAATTCATACACAACTAGATTTGTCTTGTTTTTTGCATTGTTTATAACTATCTCCCCTTCCACTGAAAGACATGTGAAGTTAGTTGCTATGATTAGCTCTACCTGGAGTAAGGAAAATTGCAAGTCTCACAATTGTGACAGTTTTTAGTTTGAATTTGAATGTTTATTTATTGCATTTTTGTTGGCTTTTAAAGACAGTTTTTTTTTGTATGAAAAAAAAAGTATGCAATATGGTTAAGAAACAAAAAAAGTGATGGTCTGATTAGTATTTGAATTTCAGTTATAAGTTTTGCTTTCCTATCTTAATCTACCAATACTATCCAACCCATCTTCATTCCTTAGACATAGAAAGAAAAGAAAAGCGCATGTTGACTCAACAGTGGTCATTCAGTCATTGCTATCTGATCTTCCGTGGAATCCATTAATCATAATTAACAGAACATCAGAGGAAAGCACTAGCTCCCATTTTGTGAACGGAATACAAACACTTAGGTCTATATCTGACAATGTCATTTTACCTACACTGCCACAAGGCCGACAGCTTGAGATGATTGATTTCTTGGTATTTTTTCTCTGACCCTAGCAGTTTTTTAAAGATCTTGAGCCATTCGTGTCAAAGGTTAAAGGTTGTCAAATTTAGAGGCCAAACAAATAGATCCTGTTTCAGTTATCCACATGGGCTTTTGTCTTTAAACAGGACGGGCAGTTACCTAAATGCTATATTTCAATATAAATTTTTATTTTTGTCTATTTTACGTTGAACAAATGATAATCACCCTTGCTATTGCTTTTGAGTTGTAGAACGTCAGACTGATGATATTACTACTCATAACAGGAAGTACTTTATACCGCCATTGTAAAGACTGCTATTAGAACGCTCGGAGGTAAATTTCGTTGACCATCAAGGTAAGCGGAGCTCGAAGATTTTTTGTTGTAACTATGACTAGCTGAGCTCAGAACTAAGGAGAGTGTCATGAAGATTGCTTAAATTGAATTAATCAAACGTACTTTTCTGTGGTGTAGTTCGGTATAGATCTAGATCTATGTCATCTCCGGCTCTGTCCAGACGACACATTTGAACACTTCCTGGTGGCATAGGCCTGGATGAGCTAGCTAGATCTAGACCTAGACTCTAGATCTAAACTGAAGGGGATCTAAATTGCACAGAGCTTCATGAAAAATAGTTAGTCTCAAATTCCAGAAAAACATACACAGAATTTGATTTCCTTTTCACGCATTATTAATGGATAGCACATTAACTCATTAACTGCTGGAGATTTTGTTTGTGTTGGTATGGTACATATCTCTAATCTAGGTTGACTAGATCAAGACCAGTTCTATCCCATATTGACGGTCATGGCAAAAGTGAAGTCAGTGAGTGTCAAGTATGATGCATATCTAGACATAATCTATTCCTGAAAATGTAGGTTAATTCTAATTAGCACACACAGAGTACATTGGGTCTCTGTCAAAGAGTCTGGTCAGGGGGAGACAAAAAAAGCAGGCTCTCACTCTCAGGCGGATGAGCTCAGAGGATTGAAAGGTTGCACAACCCATCTGACCATTGTTTTGTCTGCTACAATTACTTGATCCTTACCATTAGCTAAAGGACAGTTATCTCCAGTGTGTGTGTGTGTTTTAATTAGATGTAACAGTTCCTCACCTTTTGCAATAATATAAACTTAATTTCATGAATAATCTAATAGGCCTACTCAGCTTCTTTCAAACTTCGAGCAAGTTTCCATGTGATGGTATCATTATTGAATGAAAAAATAAAAAAATAGCACAGCTACAGTAGAGTAGAGTTGTGTAACTTCGCCACTCTCAGGCAGTGCTGCCGTACTCGACCTCTCCCTCTCTTGCACTGCATGTGTTAGTTTTCTATTAATACAGGCTGCTAATTTAAGCAACCAATCAGAATGAATAATACTGCCAAATCACCCTACTTTCCTGTCATATTATAGGTGTTTTACATTTATGACCCTTGTCGAGCAATTTCGTCACTGTTCGGGGAAATTTGCCACCAGTATCGGGATTAAAAATACAGTCTCAATGTGTATATAAACCTCATTCTACTTAATGAACAGACGAGCTAATAAAAGCAGTTATTAAGCAAATTCGCACAATATTGTGACAAATAAGGATAATCAATGACAAGCCCGGCGAGGCAGAATGTGAGCAGTGAAACCGGAAGGGCAAGAAAAGAGAGATGCGGCAAGGAGTCACACTGATGCGCCACACGGGACACGCTGTTGTTTTCACACATCGCTTGATTAATTTGATCGGCTTACAGAATCACATAATAAAACATTTGAACTGCATAGGGTAAAATCGGTTATTCTAACTGTAGGTATAGTGGGTGGCGAAGTTACCCGACTCTACCTCTCGAATAATTACACATCTGACACATGATGACTAAGCTTCGTCAAACCAACCAAAGTAAGAAAACAACTGATCAGTCACAAGGCTGAACTTTATTCCTGCCCGTATACAGAACCAATCACGCTGCCTATGTGTTGTCATAGAAAGAAATGGTTTTGAGGTTGTCCATGTATGCCCTGATTATGCAGTCGCACATTCCACATCTCTCTCTCTCTCTCCCGAGGGGGCCCGGGGTTTATAAGTAGGTTCTCTGCTCCCACCTGCAGGTGTTGTAAGCCTGCCATCGGTGGGATGTCTCCCAT
>JBCEWB010170320.1:0-10229 GCA_039654565.1 Peronia peronii | reverse complement strand
CTATCTATCTATCTATCTATCTATCTATCTATCTATCTATCTATCTATCTATCTATCTATCTATCTATTTACAGGAGCAGCTAGAGTTCGATGGCCAGTACCTCTGCAACAAAGCTATTATGATCATCACAGATGGTGCTCCAGAGAATTTTGACGCTATTTTCAAAGATTTCAACTGGCCCGAGAAATCGGTTTGTCTTAGTTTGAATGTCGCTTTTGTGCAGCGCTTTACTTGTTTTGCGATCAGGTGAAATAAGTTAGTTATTCCACTGATCATGTTGAGAGCTACCGACAGCGGAACAGGACACAGCACACTTTACTTGCTGAGCAAGATAGTTGACTCAATTACGACTGTTTTGTGCTGCTCAGACATTCACTCAAAGATAACCCGACTCCATTGTCAATGAACTTCTCAGAAAAGCCCTTTTGACATCCAACATTTCATGCCATCCTAAGACATCAATTATGTAATCCTCTTTGATGGAGCAATTGTATGTCATTTTATTGCGCAGCAAGCGAATTGTCAACATCAAGTTTACGTTTCTTTTTTCTTTTTACTTTTCTTTTTATGATAGCAGTTAGGATGATTATTGACTACACCATGAAGCAATAGATATCCATCAGCTTTGCTTACTTTGATTCATGTACTTATCTTATATCTGCATGAACTTCTAAAAATATCTGACGAGCAACAGTCTTGTGATATCGATCTATATAGTTATCCTATGTCTGTATTTGGAGACTATGACAATTTTACATGAAGTGCTATAATACTCATTAAAAACAATATAATCCTTTAAGGATATTGGATGAAGAATATGACTATAGCTAATTGTTCCTTTCCCATGTCATTCTCACCCATTACTCAATGGCTTACTGACAATATGGCGGTCTTTTTTGTTCTCGACCAGATCCGTGTCTTCACATTTCTTATCGGCAAGGAGGTGCCAGACAACAGGCAGGCCCGATGGATGGCCTGTGCCAATAAAGGTAAGCAAACAAACACGAAAACAAACAAACAAATAAATAAACAACATCAGCACCAGTCTTCTTCTTTCCTTCGGCTCCTTGGCCCAGATCTCTGTTCTAATCATCCCTAAGCCTTGTGCTTCAATCCTCTCCATCAGTCTCTATTGCGGGTTAGGGCCTGAATCTCCGCAACGGGGATTGTTTTTGGTAAGCTTTATTTCTTCCATTTGTCAGACACACGAGGTGTTGAACGGACACTGTAAACAGAGAAAAAACACTTTGGCACTCTTTGTTTAAAACGGGAATCATGAAAAATTCGAAAAATTCAAAATGTTAGGAAACACGTTTTCTTCTTATCGTAATAAGTTTACCTTTTTTGTGCTCAATCTTACAAATGACAAGAAGATCTTTTAAACTTTACATTGCTTGTTCAACACCTGTTGTGTATGGAAAGGAGAAATAATAAATTGTTGAAAACAATCCCTATTCTTCTGCCATCTTTTTCTAGTTTCCTACTACTGTCCCCTGTAGGACTGTTTTAGCAAGGCAGTTGATGATGTTATATAAAACCGTACATCAACAGTGTGTATATAGAAAAACTGCATGAATCTTAGAAATTCGAGTAGCTGTTCTTGGTACGGCCATTTTACACCTATATTCTTTGTTGTTACATTTTTTCTCTTTATATCTTAACATTCGTAAAATATTAAAAATCATCCAGCCATCTTTTGGAAAACCGTATGTTCATCTTACTGAAAACCATAGTAATTTTACTGAAAACCATATTTTACTGAAAACCATAGTTATTTTACAGAAAACCATAGTTATTTTACAGAAAACCATAGTCGTTTTACTGAAAACCATAGTCATTTTACAGAAAACCATAGTCATTTAACTGAAAACCATAGTTATTTTACTGAAAACCATACTTATTTTACAGAAAACCATAGTTATATTACTGAATACCATAGTCATTTTACAGAAACCATAGTCATTTTACTGAAAACGTTATTTCCACCCAATTTGCCAGTGTGATTTTGTGTTTCTGCTAAACAAAGGTTACTGTAAAGACGAGCCAGGGTCGTGACTTTTCCAAATGATAATATTTATAGTTAATAGCCAAAGCCAACAGCAGAAGGAAACACGAAAAGTCCCACACCGTGAGACACGGCTATCGATTTAAGGCTCCATTCGCCCCATGCCCGAAATATGGACGGTAATTTGCCTATGGAGACCTGGCTATGAATTGACAGTGTCTATCGAGCTTGAGGGCACCAAAGTCACCACTGATATCAATACACTACCAAAGCAGAACAGAATTTCCTAGACTCGGATTTCTTTCTTTTTTTTTCTTTCTTTCTTTTTGTGTGTATGTGTATGTTATTATTTTGTTGTTTTTTTTTTGTTTTTTTTTTTAAGAAAGTGACTATGGAAATCAGTGACAGGTGAATTGGTTCATTTCTGTCTAACATGTTTATTTTTTCACTCACTGGCCTTCTTTGTTTCTTCACAGGTAAATTCACACACATATCGACCCGTGCAGATGTTCAGGAAAATGTGCAGGTAAATTTCTTGTTAATGTTTTTACTAGCTAGAGAAAGAGAGAGAGAGAGAGCAGAAAAATTACGGAGGATTTTTTTGATGATTTTTGAATTTTTGAGTGATGTGGATTGAGTTACAAGTGTTCTGGTGTATTTTCTCTGGTTGACCAGAGGCCTGAATGAATTCCCTTAACCTTAATCTATTCTAAAACTGACAATAAATTCTAATTTCTATCTGACAGTTATGAATACCCTAATACTTTGATCAATTTTTTTTTAGATCCACTATGCAGAGATGTTATAACTTTTTCTACATGCACACTGGGTGAGAAATATACGCCACCATGACAAATGGAGAATATGCAGATATATCAAGATATTGAAGAAAATTGTTAAAGGAAATCATAGATACTTCGACGCCCTATATTAGAAGGCATGTGTAAGTCAAGAGTAATAATTATAATTCGGGATGACTCGACCATATTAAGATCAACTGAAATATTCTGAAAGAGGTTATCATTAGCTGCGTGTAAGAACTAGTGGAGAGCGCCTGTGAAATTCATTTTTGCCATCAGCGACACGTTTTATGAAATTGCCGCAGTTTTTTAAGTCTGTCTTGTTCTGTGCTGTTCGGGATATATAGACATGTCTGTGTAAATGTATCTTGTATGTAAACTGCCTCCTGGAATTTCCTTCCGAGGATAAATAAGCTTATCTCATCTTATTTTATCTTATCTTATCTAATCCTGACTCTAACCACAAAATCCAGCTTCAGCCTCCACGTGATACTGTGACATTAAACCATCTTACTCCTAATCCTAACGCTATTTTTCCCCTCAAAATACACGAAGACATACCAAGGCTTAAGGAATTCCTTTATGGGAAGACAACAAATATACTCATATCTTAACTGACATTTCCTCGTTGCATCATTGCTACTTACAGGTTTTCTCATTTAACACGGCAATAATCTAAATAAAGTGTTTTATCTATTATGCATACTTTATTTCCTACTTAAATGAAGAATGGTCGTAGAGAATGGAATTTTGGGGGAAGAATTCTTTAAACTCGAGTTTATTTTCTGTGGGGCTAAAATGGTGCGAGCGGAAAGTCATAAAGCCGAATTGGCGTGCAGGTTATACTCGAATTATCGATAAAATTTCAAGCAAGAGATGGCAATAAGAATGTTTTATCTAATTCCAATAAATAAATCATTCTCAAGTACTTGTGATGTCCATCCTCTGGTTTACAGAGCTACTTTCCTTTTTCGCCAACAACACTTTATCATAATTGGTTTCCTCTGTCAAATCTCTTAGGCACCTCACACACTGTGTATTATCCTGGTAGATAAATCATTCTTCTTTTAGCTATACATCTTCTTATTAAAGCACACTCATTAAGGCAACGAGATGGTCAGATTGGAGAAGCTATTTGTTTTTATGTTTAACAGAGAGGATATTAGATAGTCGTGTTCCCAGCTTAGGCAGTAAAATAAAAATCAGAAATTTGGCGTGAGAGGAACTGAGGCAGTCAGGTATTCATAAAAAGAAATTAGTACCTGTCTGCTCGATTAGTTTGATGGTGTGGTAATGATTTGTAGGACTGAAGAATTTGTAAATAAAGAATGAAATGTTTACTGTCAATGGTAATAATGTTATACCAAAAAACAACAACGTCAACAACGACTGAGGACGGTGATACAGTACCTTATCTCGTTTCATCATATCTCTTTTTATTTTTATTTCTTTCATTCAAACAGAAATACATCAAGGTGCTAAGCCGCCCACTAGCCATAGAAAGAGCCCCCCACAAAGTATGGAGTCCTGTCTACATTGATTACGTCACCGAGCAGTCCACTATTACTGTGCCGGCCAGGAGACCCGCTGATTTGAGCGTGGATTTTGAGAACGATGCCCGTTATGAGGTAAGTATGGAACGCCCATTTTTTCTGTCTTTAAAAAAAAATGTATGGCCTATATCAGCTGGGTACAGTTGCGTCATAAACTATGGTCCAATTAGCCATCTTTCCAAATGAAATTCAGATAGGTAGGCATGGAGTCTGTGAATCGACAAGAGCACCTGCGTTCAAAGCGGCGCAAATAGACAACAGAGAGAGAGAGAGAGAGAGAGCGGAACGAAGTTGGGGGCGGGACATTGTGGCATCTCCTCGTGTCCGATGATCTGGTGGTTTTCAAGTCCACACTACAGGGAAGAATTCGATGTTTGTTTTAAAGAGCAAAATGATTTTGTGACCCCATCTGTTTTCAGTCAAAATAATGCTTTGTGTAAAGGAATTACATATTTACTTAATAAAAACAGAGGGGAAAAACTGGGAAAAATTTCGGAGAACCGGTCTGTTGGAAAAAACTATACAGTGTTTGTCAAATTACATTTGCAGAATTTCCATTAATTTGTCACAAATTAAGCTTGGCTTTCATCTGCAAAATAGAACAGGCAGCTTTATAGGGTGATTTATTACTTAGGTCTAACTCGATCACCCAATCCTTTTCTAACTCATGATTTATTTTCTCCCCCAGGGACTAGGTCTCGTTATGACAATTTCCATGCCTGTCTTCGACGAAAGAGATAAAGTGGTAAGTCTTTGTGTTGCTGCTACAAAATGCATTAGTACCAGATTTATGTGCCATGAACTAGATATAGCTCATCATTAATTTGTGGGGAATTAATCGATCCTCGTCATATGGTCATCAGCTGCCAAAAGCAAAACAACCACTCCATAGCTCCAGTGTTTTGGTAGTCCTCGTCATATGGTCATCAGCTGCCAAAAGCAAAACAACCACTCCATAGCTCCAGTGTTTTGGTAGATAGTTATAACTTGTCACTCTGTGCAGTTCCCGGCTGTTTCTAAGATGAGTCAAACACAAAGCTATACAAATCACTGTTGTGATCCACAAAGTAAGCTTTGAAAAGTGTTTAATTTCCACCATTGATTAATAGGCATGAGAGACCTGCATATCGTTTTCTTTGCCTGTTTGTTTGTCTGTTTGTTTGTCTGTTTGTTTAGGGTTTTTTAAAATTGAAAATAGAAAAGATATTAAAACATGTCAGTGAATATATGACTATCTTCGAAGGAATAAATAATAATTCTGCATTGTCAACAGAACCTGGCCGATATTGTTTTATTATGTCATATTGCTGAAGCATCACGATGGACCAAATTAACGTCTATTCTAACTTTCGTAAAATTAATGTAACTCTGTGAAAATAAATGTGTCAGTGTGACAATTACCCTTGTTTCGCAGGGTCCAGATGAAGAGGAGCCACAAAGAAACTTGCTGGGAGTTGTAGGGACTGACGTCAGGATCAATGAACTGATGAAATTGATCCCAACTTATATGGTGAGAGTTTGAATGCTTTATAAATTTCGTGTATAAGACGCGGAACATTCTTTCGCCAATTTGTAGAGAGGTGGTTAGTAGGAATAAAACTCCTTCGTCTAGCTTCAACAGCTGCAAATTTATCGGAAATTGAAATAGTTTTAAATGCTCCGTACGATTTTTTCCCTTTTCACAACAAATTGAACAATGGTTAAAAGCCCAGTTCCATTGGCAATCCATTCTTTTAAATGAACATCAAGTTTTCACTATCAAACCGATACATGTTATGGAACTACTTACCATGGCACTGGAACTACGTTTTTTTTAGCCATTTAAATATTTAATCTTTTAGACAAGAAACTGTAGTGTGCATTATATCTATAACAGGCAGGGACTAGAACTAAATATATAATAAGAAATAACTTCTCTTCATTTTGCGCTTATTTTCCTCATTCTCAGCTCGGCGTCAATGGCTATGCTTTCGCTATCACCAACCACGGGTACATCTTATTTCATCCAGACTATAGGCCATTCGTAAGTACAGCAACCTTCATCATCAGGAGCCTTGTCATGTTTATATAGAATTTGTTAAACTTATCCTGACTTGTTCATATGTCATATTTCAGTTATTATTTATTATTTATGCAGCTTTCAATCCTTAAATAATAGGTTATCTCGGCTTTAAGTGTGTGTCCTGTTTGATGGGAGGAAATTTTTAGGGTCTTTTTTTTTTTTCTTTTAATCTGGAAAATTTTGCCTGTCTCAGCATATTCTTCATCTAATTTTTAATTGCCAAAGGTTCTTTAATGTGTGTAATATACATCCAGGACCTCCGAAATATAGTGGCCCTTATACGAGAAGACTAGACTTCAGGCTTCCCGATCCTTGTCCATGTTCCGAAACATGTAGGGAGTTTCCCTTTATTCTGTCCCCTTGTTTTATTCATTTAGATTAGATCACCTAGCCATATTGTATAATCAGTGTTCGTGTCATAGTTGTTGACATCCGTCTGGTAAAAACCACTGGCAAGATGCAACGACATCGCTAAACGAGCAGATCAGTGCATGATCTCAATAACACAATGAAGCCGCGAGCCAACTATTGGGATAAAGACGTGCAAAGGGAGAGAAGTTGGATTTTAAAGTCAGCTTGTGAGAATTGCATTGGTTCACGTTCTTGTTAATAGATCGGCATAACCGAAACAGAAAAAAACAACGAACATGGCTTAGACTGACAACTACAGAACGCACTCATTTGTTCATCGAGGCCTTGTCTTTATGAGGATTAATTGCTGTCCACGGGATCACCGATCATAATTAACATGCATAAACATATATCGAAGTAGTATCAGTGAAAGCAGACAAAGTAGTATACATCTCCAGTTCCTATTATATTGCTAACAGCTTTCCCTGTGCTTTCTTTCACAGTACAGCGACAAAACCTCAGTAGATTGGCAGGAGCTGAAGGTCAGGACCAAGTACAACAGTGTGGAACTGTCAGAGGTAGAACAGCCCGTATATACGGGGCAAAACTGGAACAAGGAACATCCGGTAAAGTCCATTATTATTAGAGAGAAAGTAGGATGGAGAGAATGAATAGAGGGGCGGGGGGGGGGGGCGGTAATGGGGAGGAAGGGGGCTCATTATAGTATTAATATGACCACATAATATAATCATGTGTAGCACTCTGTGAAAAAGGTCATCCATCATTTTTAGATATTATCAATCACCCATACATCAGATTCATGGCTCAAATTGTTATTCTTTTCTGTGATGCACTTCCCAGCCTGAGAAAACATAGTAAACTATCCTGTTATGTCCAGTCTGAGAAAACATACTAAACTGTTCCGCTATGTCCAGTCTGAGAAAACAGGGTAAACTGCCGAGCTATGTCCAGTCTGAAAAAACAGGGTAAACTGTCCTGCTATGTCCATCTGAGAAAACATGATAAACTGTCCCGCTACGTCCAGTCTGAGAAAACATAGTAAACTGTCCCGTAAGGTCCAGTCTGAGAAAACATAGTAGACTGTACTCCTATGTCCAGTCTGAGGAAACGGTAAACTGTCCCGTTATGTCCAGTCTGAGAAAACATAGTAAACTGTCCCGCTATATCCCACAGTGGTAAGATGTCCCGTGCTTTGTCTTAGCATTCTTTTCTAAGCATCAAAGTACTCAACCAGCAGTCAATAGCAGGTTTGATGACAGACTAAATTTCACATTAGATTGAAATTTTTGACGAGCCGGAATGGAAGTTTTATGAAGTACGTTTAACGCTGTTTAAGTTAAGCTATATCAGAATTATCCACTTACATGTTTATTTTCTCCTGACAGTTGAGGCGTTACTTACTCATCAACAGATCTGGCGGCGACAACATGACCATCATCACTGTGCTCACCCACTGTGACGGAATGGTAGGCCAGACAGTTACATTACTACTCATTCCACTATCAGCCTCTTCGTTTCCTTACTTTCCTCTATTTTGTTTTATTTTATTTTATTGTAAACGATATTCCGATTAATTTTTCAAATTGATCTCAATGTTAGGCTTTCCCTTGTATTAAATGTCATATTTAATTATATCTCAGTGTTACTCTGTCTTCTGTACTGGACTTCGCCAATGGTATCATTAAACTCATCTGAATCTTGTCTTATGTCTTCCTTTGTTCTTTCATCCAAATGATTCTCTATCCATACCCATTGCTCTTTAGCTTGTATTTTCATATTAAACGTCTTCATTGTCTTTTTCATTGATTACCAAATACGTATGTGTGGACCCAGTTTTGCGTCCGGCGAACCTGTTTGAACCAACAGAGCAAAAACGTTTCTCAGGTGCTTGAAAAACCAGTTGCTTCGGGTAGATGGAAACAGGTGCATGAACTTAGGAAGGCAGGTCATCTTGAAGAAGGAAAGCTTCGATTTCAAACCGGACAGTGTACCCCCATTCCCACCCCCAATGCCCAGATTTCGCGCAAATATTTCAGTCTTTACATCTAAGGCGATATCAATATATTGATTTTTTTTCCATCTGTATAACTCTACAGAAACGGGCTCAACCACGAAAAAATCAATACCAGTTCAAGGAAGTCGCCGATACGTTCAAGTAAGTGATTATAATTTGAACTGTAAATCTGTTAGTAAGTTTAGTTTACAACAAGATCTTTCAGCTTTATACAGGCTTTCTTCTTTTCAGAGCGATCTTTATGTCATGCTGGGCTGTGGCAAATGATTGCTTGTTATTGAATTATATATTGAGAAAAACACAGCTTAGCCTTTTCTCAGGGGGAAGTGTTATAGGTTATCATGCATTTTAATGTGTGTTGAAACCATGAATCGCTCATGCATACTGTCAAAGAGCTGATAACGCATTATTTTTTTACAGTGTTATCTTTTCTGTTTGTGCTGAATAAAAACTGAACAGCTGGCAAGAATAAAATTTTGATATTTCTGGAAATCATTTGTAATAATCAGGGAAATTATTGTAAGCAGAATATGTATCTCCATATGAATTTGTGTCAAGAGCAAACTTGCATTCTACGTTAAAATTTCATCATCTTAGTTCTTTTTCTTTTCATATAATACCCTTATTTGTTCATTTGCAATATTAATGTCTCCTGAAATAAGCTGGTGACAAGTCTATATCTCGTTATGCCAGTCATTATGTCTGTATCGTTTTACCTGTTACGTGTCACTGTGTTTGTTTATATATATAACTGTCGATTTTCTTATGCCAGGTTGGTGTTTGTTGTACCCGATGGATATGGTATGCGATACGTCAAGGTGGATGGAAATTCTGTTCCCACATGGACAGAAAGTGAGTAAATAAACTTTCTCTGCATGGAACACTTTTATGAGGAACACGAAATATCTTTTACGTGGGGATGTAAATATCATGTATGTGGAAAAACAATCTTTCTGAACTTTCTATGTAAGTGAGAAATATATTTCATTTAAGATAACAAGTGTTATTGTTTGGGTTGTTGTTGTTTTTTATGAGAGAGGAATTCTCTTTTGTACGAAAACAAAAGCCTGATTATATGAATAAAAAAAAACAGTATTAATTAAGAGAACAGATACCTTCTAGAAAATACTCTGTCTTCTGAATGGAAGAACAAAGCTATTCTGAATGGCACAAGTGATTTTTATATCTGAAAAATCTGAAAAATATTCTTTATTGAGAGAACAAACATCTTTTCATTTCGGAGGAGTCCATTGGGTTTGAAAGATTTTTCTGTCTTTTTCTTTTTTTAAAGTTTTTTATCTTTTATAGAGAAACTGAGCATTTACATTACAAAAGGATTCATTTCTGTACTGGATGGATCTTTCTTGTTGGGGGGGGGGGGGGGGAAACGAGAAACCACTTTTCCCTCAATGAAAAAAAAAG